>JAMKCH010008432.1:0-65609 GCA_023653785.1 Ophioderma brevispina
CAATCTTCTCACTTACTTCAATATACAACCGATGACCCAGCCTCTGTATCCAATCCCATAGCTTTGGGCCTGTCCACTCTTGTGCGTCCCACAGAATGCGCCGTTAGCAACCCGCTGCTAGTAATGGTTGCTATGTTACCATCACGGATGACGTATCCAACTTGCGACTGTGGCTGTGTCCGCCATACTACGGACTTGGCAAGCACACCCAACTATCCCGGACGTTCGTAGGGATCGATTTGCATGGGAGGGAATACCTGGTGGTTGAAAAACATGTTCAAAATCAACATTACATACATATCACACGATATGCACCTCTGTGGAAACAGTAGGTAATTATGGTTTAAGGTTACCATTTGGGTCAACCTTTTTAATCACAGGCAGAAAAATCAGTCAAACACACTACCAAACAATCTCTATGTACTCCCAGCCTTGCTTCAAACACGCAAAAAGTATGGGATGGTGTCAAGATCCCATGCTATAAGTAGATTTGAGAAAATGACCCAACGGACAAACTACTTTGATAATACTTTTAATTAATTACACAAGACCAACTGGGTATTATCTGACAAATACTTCAAAAACTTAACTTAACTAACTGACCCTGAAAATCATGATAAATACTTTTTTGTGATCAACCATACGTTGACCAACTGGATAACATTGACCATGATCAAAACATTTGTAGATAATAATAATGCTTATATAACACTCTCCCCAGGACAAACCATTTCACCAGTTCTTAATAATTTTCGTATTTTAATTTATAAATTTATAAAATAATTTAACCCAAAATTGCCGTTATTGCTTTAATCAGCACCCTGTTGCATCCACTGGACTGGGCGCTAGATCTAACTGGATTCCTGACCAATGGGAGTTCGCCATCATTGGGGTCCAATTTTGGTGTCACTGGACTCCCCCAATCATAAATTAAAGCATTAGTATACTCACCGGATATCCCTAGTTTTGTCTCGCTATCATGGTCCAGTCTTAGAGCAGCCTGTGAATGATAGTTATTGAAGCCTAGCAACACCTGCCGTGTACTCGGTAGTAAGCAGTGTAGACGTCATCAACACCCTTGCTTGTGTCCATGGTCTTACAGGATCCAAAAAATGTATAGTTTTTGAAAAAGAAATTTTACATAGTCTTTTTACATAGTTTTCTTAGTTTTACATAGTCCTTTTACATAGTCTTTTCATGTATTAGAAGGAGATTTAGATACAACACGTAAGTTAAACCAAAGTTTTAAATTCCGGTTTTGTCCCCCGTAAACGGGTGGTCGGATACACCTCAAACTTTAGCAATACTGCTGTGTTTAGGATTTTATTGGAAGTCAAAAGATAATTGAACCGGATGCCCTTCCTGACTTCCAACAAACTTATTATCAAACTCAACATCAACAGTTCTGATGTCCTGCTGATACTTCAACCCAAATAATTAAGGTGAGAAGACATCACTTTTTCCTAGCATCAACCTAAATTGTTATCTAATTATTTAGCTTCTCCAACCTGATCGTAATGATGTCTGAAGCAGGCTGGGTTCAATCCCATGAGATGAAAAATAAGACACAGACCAGGGCTGCCTACTGGCATCAAGAACCTGGACCGTTGCAGTTTGTCATGTTCCACTTGGTACTGATATGATTATCTAATTACTTAGCTTTTCCTAACCTGATAGTAATGATGTCTGAAGCAGGCTTGGGTTCCAATCCATCAGAGGAAAATAAGACACAGACCACGGCTGCCCCTGGCATCAAGAACCTGAACAGTTGCTGTGATGGCATGCTCCACTTGTTACCTGGGAAAAATCATACAACAATATTGATTACATTTGGGCAAATATTTTGCAACTATTTGGCCATATAGGTCATGTATGTGTCACCACATAGAGGGCCCAATTGAAGTTTACGTAAGTTACCAGATAGTTAAGAGGGCCTACCCGCTACCCTCAGCCTCGAACCCCATCTCTCACCAATCTAACTAATACTTGGTCCCATTGAAACTTGTATTTTTCCTCTCATCACCTGCAAATTAAATAGTTTGACTGACTTCCTTCCCATCCAAGCAGAGGCTAAATATGGTTTGTTTATGGTAACCGTAAATAGTTTGTACAGTACTCTATTGGCTTTGTAATCCACACAATTACCGCTCAATTTGAATGACGGATTCAAATTAAATTTTGATTAAAGTACTTTGGTGATGGCCCTTGAAAAGCTTCCTACGAAACAGATAAATACATGTTGTAATCGTGTGGGACACCTTTAATTTACATACCACTAAAGCGTGGCACTGGCACCTTTTCACAAAATATGAAATTTCTTCAATTTGCTCTTAAACAAATGATAGGTGTAGGCCATTGGAAGAACGAGGATATATTTTACACATAAAAATAGACATACCCCAAAACAGATAGGGACATTAATAGAGGATAAAAACATCCAGGTATTTTGTAGCCACTTTGTAAGTTTTCCCATCACTTTAATCAACAATATGTATATTTACATGAATATTTTGACTCGTACTCACTGATATTAAAACCATAAAGGTTATACCGTCAAACATTGTCATAGCGTGGAACTGCATACGGCGTGCGTGTTTTGTGTTAAACGCCATTTTCGCGTCTGCTGAATTTAACGTCGCCGGCGACATTAATAGAAATCATTCTGTTTACCTATATGAGCTGATTTGGTCTTATCATTTCGGGTGAGGCTTTTGTATTAAAAGCCTTACACCATGTAAAATAATCGATTTTGAAAAATCTTGAGGGCGCACTATTTTTCAAATGTCCATGTTCTTTCAAAATCCGATGGTAACAATCTGGCAAAATTCTCTCACATTCGGAGGCATTATTATTCTCCAAATAACTTATCTAATGTAACGCAGTTATGCAACAAGTCTCATATTACCTTACTACCCACTCTGAGGTCGATGATGTTAACACCGGCATGTGTATCTGTGGCTGATGCATGCTGGGAGTTCCAACATACATCATGAGCATTGATCGTGACAGTGCCATCTTCAAAGTTTTCACCTGTAAGCCAAAAGCAAAGACATTTCATGTTGGTTTCTCTAAAATTTCACAACTTTAACCTTAACACACTTGAGCCTGAACAATTCTATTAGAAAAACTGTTTGCAGTGTTTTTAAACTGATAGCCAAGTAAGAAACACCAAAGTCTAATATGTTTATTGTCTTCAGTACACCTACTCTATATTCTTTTTTTCTCATCAAATATAACTTCTGCTACACCCTGCATGTTTGGGGTGATCCAAAAATGACCATAGCCACCTTGCAATCCCAATATACCTATAAGATAAAGAGAAACATGTGAAAACCTAAGGCTTGTAGTCTTATCGCTGAAGAACATATGAAATAGTCAGGAATACACACAATAAACAGACTATCTCTACTTATTTAATCAAAAACAGCCGCTAGCTGGGGAGAATACTTCCAAAATCTGGGCATTATCAGGGTACGGTGGGGAAAGAAAACCCATTCTACATGGGGCAGTGCAACAGTTCTGGGAAATTTCACCGCAAATATACCAGATGACTACCCTGTTTGAAGGGGATGAGTTGATATAGACATATGTTGGGTTCAATTGCAGCCTCTGTGACAAACAGATAGGTACATTGCAATGCTTATAGGGATGGGGTTCACAAAACCCTCTGGGTGCGTAGACCGTAATAATACCTGAGGACTTACCCTTTGGAGGATGGTAAATATAGACATCTGTTTGGGTTCAATTGCAGCCTCTGTGACCAAACCAATTCGGTAGCATTGCAATGCATATGGGAATGGTTCACCAAACACCCTCAGGGTGTTATTACCTTACATACTACCTGATCACTTACCATGTTTGATTGGAGGGTTATAGATTAGACAATCTGTTGGGGTCATATTGCAGCCTCTGTGGACTAAACAGTATAGTACATTGCATGCATTATGGGATAGGCACATAACAACCCCCTCGGGGCTTACCCTTAGTAATACCTGATGACTTACCCTGTTTGATGGATGGTTAAATATAGACATCTGTTTGGGTTCAATTGCAGCCTCTGTGACCAACAGGTATAGGTGTACATTGCAATGCATTATGGAGATCGGGTCACACAAACACCCTCTGGTTGCAAGTACCTTACATAAATACCTGTCACTTACCCGTTTGAGGGATTGGTTAGACATAGACATCTGTTTGAGGTTCAATTAGCAGACCTTGATTATGCTGTAAAACAGTATAGGTACATTGCAATGCATTCTAGGATGTGGTTCACACAAAGAACACCTCTCTGGGGTGCTATACGTACATATAACTGATCACTTACCACTGTTTGATGGAGGGTTAAAATATAGACTCGTTTGGGTTCACTTGCGCCTCTGTGACCAAACAGTATAGGTACATTGCAATGCATTATGGGATTGGTCAAACCCCTCTGGTTGCTAGCCGTATCATAATAAATGATCCACTTTACCCTGGTTTGAGGGATGGTTGAATATAGACTTCTGTTTGGGTTCAATTGCAGCCTCTGTGACCCCACAAAACAGTAATAGGTAAATTGCAATGCATTATGGGATTGGTTACAACACCCTCTGGTTGCACTACCTTACATAATCCCTGATCACTTACCCTGTTTGATGGATGGTTAAATATAGACAATCTGTTGGGTTCAATGAAGCCTCTGTGACCAAACAGTATAGGTACATTGCAATGCATTATGGGATTGGTTCACAAAACACCCTTCTGGGTGCGATGCCTTACAAATAACTGATACTTACCCTGTTTGAGGGATGGTTCAATATAGACATCTTTGGGGTTCAATTGCAGCCTCTGTGACTAAACCGGTATAGGTACCATTGCATGAATTCATGGGATTGGTCACAACACCCTCTGGGTGCTATACCTTACATAATACCTGATCACTTACCCTGTTTGATGGATGGTTAAATATAGACATCTGTTTGGGTTCAATTGCAGCCTCTGTGATGAACGTATAGGTACATGAAATGCATATGGGGGATTGGTTCAACAACACCCCCTCTGGGGGGCTATGCCTACATAATACCTGATCACTTACCCTGTTTGATGGATGGTTAAATATAGACATCTGTTTGGGTTCAATTGCAGCCTCTGTGACTAAACAGTTAGGTACAGTGCAATGCATCTATGGGATGGTCACAAACACACTCTGGGTGCTATACCGTTACATAATAATGGATCACTTACCCTGTTATGCGATGGTTAATATAGGAAATCTGTTTGGGTCAATTGAGCAGCCTCTGTGAATCCAAAAGTATAGGTCACACGCTGCAATGCATTATGGGATTGGTTCCACACACCCTCTGGGTATGTAGGCCTTTATACATAATAAAACTGATCAACTTACCTGTTTGATGGATGGTTAAATATAGACATCTGTTAGGGTTCAATTGCGCCTCTGTGACTAAACAGTATAGGTACATAGCAATGCATTATGGGATTGGTTCCACAAACACCCCTGGGTGCTGATGCCTGACATAATAACTGATCACTCACCCTGTTTGAGGGATGGTTAAATATGACATCGTTTGGGTTCAATTGCAGCCTCTGTGACTAAAACAGTAGAGGCACATTGCAATGCTTATGGGATTGGTTCACAACCCCTCTGGGTGCTATACTACATAATACCTGATCACTTACCCTGTTTGATGGATGGTTAAATATAGACATCTGTTTTTGGGTTTACAATTGCAGCCTCTGTGACCAAAACAGTAATAGGTCATTTGCATGCTTATGGGATTGGGTGTCACAACACCCTCTGGTTGCAATAAACCTTACATAATACCTGATGACTTACCCTGTTTGATGGATGGTTAAATATAGCATCTGTTTGGGTTCAATTGCAGGCCTCTGTGACTAAACTCAAATCAAGTGTAGCACTCACAGTGGGTTATCTTTGCATGAAAATAAGAACAAACATTCCATGATCACACTGCTGTCGTTCTTTTTATCTTGCACCAGTCTGAATTCTGTGACCCTTGTGTCACAAAACAGGCACAATTAAGGGTTGGACTCATTTTCAAACCTTGGTCAATTTTGACCTTTTAATTGCGTTAAAATAAGATTGGTGTTCAAGTTACAAACTACGAAAAATATTGTAATTAATTTTACATGATTTTTTCATCCTATATTTGTTTCTTAAACAATCTCAAAAACTTGTTTTTGCACTTGAAAATGCATGTTTCAAAGCACTATTTAAATGAGACACAAAAAAATGATGAGTGTAATCTTTGTGTGAGGGCATAAACCCATTTTCTCACTCACACATATGCGCTCACACAACCACACACACACACCCCATGGCACACAATATCAATCAAACTCTTACCGTAATTTTAATACCATGTTGTCTTGAACAAGAAGAGTCATAACCTCTGTTTTGCCTCAAGTGTGAGAGACCCCATGTGTTTACTAAGTTTAACGTCTTGATAGGCTGGAAACAAACAACCAAATACTGTATTACAAATTGCAAGATCCCCCATTAATTGTTTGTTAAGATAGAGAGTTTGCACAGTTTTTCTGGGGAATAAGAGCAGAACAGTCTGAAACAAAAAACAAAAAAAAAAAAACACAGTATGACCTTTGTACCTACAGACCTGTCTGACACAGCGCAAGTAGCAGTAGATCGCGTCAGGAGTCTGATGTTAAAGGTGGAGACAGATGGACGACGACATAATTCGCTATGACAAAAATCCCCAAGCCCTTTTGGGCCAAGAGGATAAAAAACAAAGCTGTAATTAACTTTCACTGTTGAGATAGTGCCACTAGGCTTGGTCACATTGCTTGAAATAGAGCAGAAAAAGGATAATATCTAGGGCCATAATTTAAGGAGTATGTTTACCTCCCCACTACAGAAAGGATTGAACACCTTTGGTAAGTTAGTATGACCCTCTACATCAATGCTAGGTTATGTAGTACTCTCACATTGTGGTATCACTTTTTCATAGGGGCCAATTAAGTTTACACAAGGGGGTCAAATTTTTAAAATGCTCCAATCATTTTGAAATGTATGTCATATTTTCCGTCGTCAGTACGGATTCCCGAAATTTATGTTTGGTACAAACCTTACGACCATTGGTTTTTGAGTTTTTAGGGGTAAAATTACAAAACTTTCACATTAAAAGTTATCCGATTATATTTTAAATACTTGCCAATTATTTGCCCTTAGGTAAGAAGGACTACTAAGGGTATAGTTTTTATTATGTTAAATGCTACTTACGGAGATAAGTCAAAGAAGGTCAACCCAATTGATATTGCCCTATGCCCTATTTTGTCCCATAACACTGTAACTATGCATTGCAGATGGTACAAACTAGTCCTTATTTTGACACATTAAGCTAGATGAACAACTTATTTCAATTTACCAAGATTGGAGCAACTTCTGATTTTGACCCCTGTACAACTAGAAATTGACCTTTTTTACCATTTTAGCCATTTTTACCCATAACTCCAAAACCAATGGTCGTAGGTGGTACAAACTATACATTTTTGGAATCCTTATGACTAAGCAGACAATATGACATACATTTCAACATATTTGGAGCATTTTAAAAATTTGACCCCTGTGTACACTTTAATTGGCCCCTATCGAAAAAGTGATACCACAATTTGAGAATACTACCTACCTAGCATTGATGTAGAGGTACCTTTTCTGTAGTGAGGGGTAAACAATGATGTTTGACCTGGGTCCTAGCTCCTTTACTAAAACAATCACATCAGTCAGCTTTAGGAGACACCTTCAGATGATCAAGCCTGCCAAGAAGTGTGATAAACCTGGTAGCCTAATCCCCTAGCTACCAACACCCTTTGAGAATCGGAGAATTCCACAAAATCACTTTGCTACCCAATCCATGACACTGCAGTTGCAGCATCCCTATGGATTGTTCTGGATCAATGACAGATGGTCTGAGCAATGATCGTCCTCTGCCTTGAACCTGAAGCAGTTTATCGACAGCCCATCTAGCAAGCCCAAAGGTTGTGACCTTGATAGGAAAGCATGAGTCAACTTCAACATACTCAAAACTGGCATTGGTCATACAAAGCACTTTATTCACAAGATCAGTGTGGAACTTTCACCAAACTTTGATTGTGGAAGGCCACGTACCATTAGCCACATAATGCACTGATGACTATGAGGTCTACATGTTCCCAAGAGGAATTCCAGGCCTGATCAACCTGGACGATGAAAATATCAGCTAGTTAAAGACCTATCTTCCACTGTGATTTTTTACTTAAAGGGCACAAGAAACGATCAATAACGCCAAACAATGCATAGGTAGTATGCTAAGATCCTGTGGTTTGGTGGCGGCAATTTTTCTTACATTTTGCCGCTGTGGTCCTTTGGTCGTGATCTCCTGATAAAAGTCCTTGTTCCTTGTAACACCCTCATTGAGGCCAATGTTAAGGAGTTTGGCAGCCCTGGATGTATGAAGCTTAGTTCTGTGTTATGTTTACTGTTGCATGTAAAGCAACACAAGCCAACTTTCAATGAAGCACCTTCCTTCATCAGTGCACCAATTGCCAGCTGGTCACAAGTTTTTGGAAGCAAATAATCAATCATTTTTGCAGGGGGGGGGTAGGACATCCACCTAACAGCAACAGCACATTCAAAAACGGCATCAACTTCCGGGGTGCTAGTCTTTTTCCAAAGATTTAACATTAGGAGGCGCTCTTACGCATATCGAACGGTGACAAGCACAACTTGACTAAAGAACTAGGCCTGGTCCACGAATATTTAAATCTAAATGACCGTATTCGGAAATTAACACTATTTTGCAGCGGGGTTAATCCACTAACCCCGGCGGATTTTGAATTCAATAATTTTTTCTTAATTTATCATGGATATTACTATATCTTTTGAACAAGGTTTAAGAGATATTTCTTAATGTTCTCTGGGACTGAGACTGCCATATAAATGCATTTACATTCCACCAATTACATGGAAATCGCCAATTCCCAAATCGACAAATCGTGTCCTACCCCCCTGTCATTTTGTAACAAAAACAATCATTCTCTTACACAGTAGAATCTACACATATTCTAGCTAAATTTGCTCTTTTACAGATTTTTCAGTGTGTTGTTTGGATGGAATCAATGGTCAACTTTGGGTATTTTTTTTCCTTTGACAAATTTCTATAAAAAAATATGGTTTTTTGAGTGGTCTAACTTTTTATTATTACATAATTGGAATAAACAGTGTTTCAGCAAAAGTGGGTATCAAACTTGGGTGCCATTGAGAAAAAAAAAAAACCCCCAAAAGTTTGAATTTGGATACCCAATATTGCAAGTCCCTGGGACCCACCAAGAGGGCTTCTCTTGTGTTATCAAACAAAACCACTGTAAATAGAAAAAAAATCTCCTTACCCTTCTGAGAATTTTGATTCCGGAATCTCTCCATCCAAGTCTTCATACATGGTATTCAGGAACTATAAAACCCTGACCTATCATCTTATTGTCTGTATTGGTCCATCCAATGACAACACGAGGAAAAGTTATGAAGAAATGCCCACTGTTGATCCAACAGCTCGCACATGATTCCTAACTGACCATTATTCCAACTACGGTTATCTGTATTGTAAAAGGTAAGGTAATAATAAAAATACTCTGAATAAGATTTTAGCATTCAGCTGGCATCCTCCTTTGTAGTAATAGTAGTAAATATCCAAATTTTAAACCAGTTTTTTGGTCCCTGTAAGCGCGGGTTTGCCGATTAATTCACCTCACACTGGCAGCACCCGCTCACAGTACTCCTTCCTTCCTTCCACTTCACCCCACTTTCTCCACACATCCTCCATCCCAACCCAACCCCCCACCCTCCTCCTCCACCTGCCCCTCCTCCATGTCTTCCTCCGGGCATCCCCTCCTTCCTCGAACCATTCCTCCCACCCCCCGAACCCAAAGGCCCTCTCACATGCCCATACCCACGTACACCATTCCCCCTCGCCAACCGGCCCATCGCCCCTTCCAAACCCACATCTCATCAGTCCGCAGTCTTCATCCTTAGTCTGCATCAGTCCTCAGATCTTTTTCAATCCTATTAAAACAAATCTTTATTTGTTATATGGCCTCCATTTCTTTCTGATTAAACTTTTATAAATATTATTTTCCTCAATTTTTCATTTGAGAAGAGATTTCTCAGGGAAAGGTATTTTTCTTACTATAAAAGAGAGAAAGGGAATACCCCTAGTTTTTGTTTTTTTGCTAGAGGCACACCTGTTAGAATTGCACCAATTAGGGGAAGTGGGGAATTCCCCAGGATGCTAACTTAGAAACTTGTTTTATGTTTTCCGATCAAAACATTGTAAGATCAGGATTTCCCCAACAAAGTTATATTTGGAAAGTTATTGATTCATGAAGTAATTTAGTTGATTTCAATTGGTCAGCTATGCAGAGTTATGTTTTATTGCGCATGATTCTGCTAGGTAATATCTATTTTTTAGACTGGGATCTTTGCGAATTCATTATAATATATGAGAATTTGAGCTTAGCCTTGCTGTCAGCATTGCAAATCACTTATACAGTATGGTTGTATTTATTTATTTAAAAACTTTCTTTAAATGCAGGTAGCCCCTTCATTGACAAGTTGCACTGTTTCCAATGAGGCCCTGCATATATAGTACACATGTACAGAATGAACTTATACGATTTAACATAAGATAAAAAATACTAACAACCCAGAACAAAAATAAAATACCAATGACACTGTTTTATGTAAATTACTAAGGCATCTACAGTAGTCTACAAAATCAATGTTGCTTATGTGGATTTACAAATGTAGATGCCTTAAGCTGAGATAGACTCATTGTAATGTTATAGTCATACACACAAATACAGCGGCATATCAGAAGGAAGACTGTCCCATATTTTGGTTGCTCCATATGGAACGTACGTTTTCCCTGATTTTAGGTTCCAAGGTTGTTTCATACAAAGAGTTTGTTGTTTTTTGACCTTCTGGTACCCAAAATTACTTGAGTGCTTAAAAGTGAACTGAGAGGAGAGGTAACCTGGGGCAAGACCTTGAAGCATTTAACATAATCCATTAGCATATGGTTATACAACGATCATTAAGTTTGTCCACTGCAGTTTTTATCTAAATATTGTAGATTTGTGCTCCACACAGGCCAGGATTTATTATATTTAATTCCATGTGAGCGAGTGCTTGTATTATTCTACTGTCGTCTTTGAGCTGTGAAAGTGCTGGGAGAATCAAACTAGGATTCCAAAATGTGGACGATTAGAAAATCGTGTGATTATCTGGACTGAGTACTGGGGATTATGTCGTCGAGGGACTTAATTTAAACCTTGTCGTCTTGAACCTGATGGATCAAAAAGTTCTCTTCAGGTGACTGAGAAGATTCAATGGAAATACTACCTGAAGAGTTAAAGTATGTGAACTTTGCATACGTCATTTTGGAGTATTCGCGTGAGGAATTCATCGTTGAATGCAACGCCTTCAAATAGGATAATGGAACGGAAACTCTTTTTAAATAAAAATGGGTAATTAATGTAATTTTGTTTTGGACCATTACCAAATTCTGAACCAAATCAAGTAAAGATCATTTAAAAAACTGGTTAGTTATATATATAATTAGATCATTTGTGAACAAGGACTCATTTATTTGTGTGTGAAAGGTATTTCTCGACCTTAGACGTCTACGAGAACGTCATAACATTATATATTATAAACCACATTTAAGGTCAGGTCCGGTTTTCTTGGGGCCTGCTACTGGTATCTGGTAACCAGTACTACCAGTTCCATGGGCCAGGTTGCGGTTTCGCTCTAAACTGTCACCCCCACAGGGACTGTATTTGAGGCGCGATCGCTCGAACGCGCCTTGCGATGCGCCTGAAACAGGTTAACATCGCGCGATTCCATCGCTCGCCTGAGAAGATAACTTTATTTAAAAAAAAACCCGGCATGTCGCTTCGTTTATTACAAAACTTTAAATACTGTACCTACCAAATTTGTAAAAGCCTTCAGACTTTATTTACTGCGGACAAAATGTTATCGTACATTAATAGTCGGGCCTACATAATGTTGTATTATATAATTAACCAATCAGGGCACGTTAATAGCATTATGACAACCATTATTGGACTTAGCCCACGCCTATTTGTAGACACGGACTCCGGGGTTCAAGACAAAAATGTGCCATGATGGTGTCAATTGTGACCGGGCCGCGGTACCAATGTTGAATGGAAAACGCTACGTTAGAACAATTTAACGTACGTTTTCAGTTCAGAATATCATTCAGCAGAAGCTTCCTGCACATTTCAGCATTTTATTCCATATTTCTGATTTTGGTACAAAAATATGCATGCAGTCTTAGCTTAGGCACGGTCCCAATAGTAGAAATAAGCTGTTCTGGAGAGGTAGAATAGCCGAATTCGACCACCAACGATTGGTATATGTTGGTGTACACGTCATGGCATAAATTTTTGTAACAGCTCCACTGGCAGCTCTTCTGGGAATTTCAAGAAGAGCTTTTAACAGATCGTGCAATTTTCAAAATACAGTCCCTGCCCCCATCAGGTTTCTTTGGAAATCCAATGAGGAGGGGAGCTGGTTTACCTTGGTTAGAATGAAAAAGATATACCTAGCAAGGGCGCTGGCTCTGGAGATCCAGAGCCAACAGCCGGGGACCGGCCAGACACTGAATCGGGAGGGAATCGGTCAATATCTCTTGCGCCAATAAATCTACACACAGCCCCAGTTTTGCTGATGCATGTGAGGTGAATTCGGCACCCCTGATAGCAGCGGGACAATACCAAAATGAAACGTCAGTTGTACTGAATACTACGACACATCTGTTCACACTATGCAAAGGGCATTCATGTTATTTGTGAACAATATTATGCAGAAGCACATAGTTTCATAAAAGTAGAGGTATGCTAGAGAGAGCTATGACTGTCCGCTTAAACAATGGTTTCTTATGTACAGCCCCGTGAGGCCTTAGCAGGGCGCAAATTGTCTCTTATGTTATAAATAGACGAATCTATGCTGCAAATCTGACATGTAGGCCTATAAAAGTTTAACTTGTATAGGCAGTTTAATTGCACCATCCCCATAAAGAGATTGTATTGTAAAAAGACTTACGAAGAAAATCCGCTGAAAAGACGTTGACACAAAATGCAATTTAAAAAAGGCTCAAATGGTATTTTAAAAGATCTTAGAATTACTTGTTCTGGGTTGCTTTTGTTTTGTTTTTGGCAAATTTGTTACCTTTTCCAAAATATGGCTACAATTGTCGACTTTTTTACTGTATTCTAAGTGGAAGGGGGTAGGACATGCTATCTTAATAGCAACAGTAAATTCAAATCTGCATCAACAACCAATGCGGACCCGGTGCTATCTTTTTCAGACTCAACGGTAAGAGGGCGCCTTTACGCACATCGTACGGTTAAAGACAAAGACTTCACCAAAGGCTACCTCCAATCAACAAATATTTTAAATCTAATCGAACCATTTAGTTTGAATTTATACTATTTTGCAGTGGGTTAATCCTCTCTCCCAGATGATTTTCAAGTAAATAATTTTTACGAACATTATCACAATAATTATTGTGATTTTTTTAACAAAGTGATTTTTAAGTTCACTGGGGACCGAGACTGCCATAGTTAAAGGCACATCCAGTCACAAAGTACCGTTTGGAAATCCCCAATGCCCAAAACGCGCAGGCCATATCCTGCCCTGCCATGTGGACATATTTTTAGTTGTATATCCAGATTGATATTAACCGATCCAGGAGTTTCACTCTGCCGATCCGATGCCCGATACTTTTGTTGTCGTATCGGCCGATCGACCGATCCGATCCGATGGTGTGCCCTATATGTAAGAATCGACCAACCCTAGGGAGTATTAGTAGGAGTTGCACTGGTGGTTCAACTTTTAAAACTTATAGGAATTGGCGACGATGATTATTTTTAAAAGTTTTTTAAAAAATAAATCTGTGTCGTCCCACATTTGGTACCAAGTTCCTGATGAGGGATTTTAGAGGGAAAAGGTTATCTTTTACTTACCAGAAGGTGTGTAAATATAAAGTACGGCAATCAATAAGCAGCATTGTAAAATTCCCGCCAAAACAATCCTGGCCTGCGTTCATCAGAATATCACAGACCATCATGCTCATTTAAATTGAAGATTTCATTTATTATGAATGCATTTCAATATGATTGCGTTCAAGTTAATAAATCAAACTTTTGTTACAATTTTACCGTAGTCGACCGGCCTTCACGTGCCGTCCACCCCCAGGTCAGGCCGTCTACAATATGCTAATGATGTTGACAGGTGCGAAGGGAAGTGGTGTACGGCCTCTATAGTACGCGTTTACATTGCGGTAAAATGGCGAAAAATTATTTAGAAAAATTCTTGTTCGCAAGAACATTTACAACTCAGTTGTATTCCCATTACTTCATCATTGTATTAGTTTTTTATGATTTTCCCAGTCATTTTTTTAACATATTTTTGTCACGGTAAGTATACCCCCCCGCAATCAATCTCAATGACGTAAATGGGATTTCCCCGGGAAAACAACGTGCCGAGATGCAAACAAGGACAGCCTGCAGAGACAGCGATTGCATGAGCTGACCGTACTAGCCGCCTCGCAAAGGGTGGGTGAGAAGAAATTCATTGACCGTGCTGCTGATGATCCCATTATCTTATGAGTATTCATAATAATCAATGAGCGCATGGGGAAGATGAGTAGCTAGTGCCCACATGCCTGTGTGGATTACGTTATTAGTTCTAAGAAATGATATTCATTCTTCCCCTAACCACAGGTCAACACGCGCGCTCAAGTTTGGTGTGTATCAAAAACTACAGCGGTTCGGAAAGTATGAACTTGCATATACTCAGCCTAATTACGTAGCATACTAGCATTGTGGGAAAAGGTGTTTTGTGCTCGTCAGAGGCCCACAGAGCTAAAACACGCACATGCATGCCGTTATTCAACAGTTTCACTCATGAGGCTAGCTAAAATGGCTATGATTGATAAATAATGTAGTGATAGTTATAAATATATAAGTAATTCATTTTGAGGCAAACTAGTCTGTCTGTGTTTCTACTTTTGTTAAAAATACTTGTCCCTTTCATTCCTACATCGGCCGAGAATCGGCCGTTTTGTTTTGTAACATTCAGTAAATGAGTACAGGACCTTTCTGCAAGTTCATATTGCATCGGAAAGTTTTTAGATAAAGACCCTGAGTATTTAATATTCCATAGTCAAAGTTTGTTGTTAAATATGTTTTGTGAATAGCCTGTCGGCATATGCCCCCCTAGTTTGAATTTGTGGTGGTTCAGAGGTTGCGTCTTGGTAGTAAATTTAGTCTCTTCTACGTATTATTATGACACTGTTGATGCTGTACACAAAAATACAGCCACTGCAAGTGAAACCGAACCTAAAAAAATACGTAACGAAAGAGTGGAAAATGGGAATATTCGGCTGTATTTCTGGACTCTGCTTCTAAGGATTTTTTATGTTTCATTGAAGGATTTGAACTTGAAGCACAAAGAGAACAAAAAAAATAAAAACTAAAGCAGTATTTTCTCAGTTCACTTACAACGACGATTTTCCGTTGGAGAGCAGAGGTCATGCGCCTCTGGGCCTGTCATGCGTTGTACCTTAGACAGGACCATAACAGATGCAGTATAGCTGAATTGGGAACCGCCTTGAAGTTGAGATCGTGGAGTATGATACCATAAGTAGCTCATAGCCTAAGTTTTCTCTGTAGGCTAAGAGGTATAATGATGAAGATGATAGACTAAACAACATATTAAAATCAGTTGAGCAAATGTGTTTTCCAACTTAAAAACTGGTAAAATTCCAATTATACTTTGTCCCTTCTTTCATTCAATAATACGGTGAGGATCGGGCAAGACGGGACAATTTTTGCCGATCCGATCTTTTGCCTATTTAGCGAAATCGCCTCCGATCCGATGTCCGATAAAAATACGGTTTCTTTAATCTCTATCCGCTCTCCCCCTGATATGGCCTCAGTAATAGGATACATCAGTTTTCGACCCCATGAAAATTTCCGACTTATTTTTAGAACAATTTTACGCAGTGCTTCGACACAATTTTTTTGACAACTGATAAAATCGGGACATGAAGGCTATAACCCTGTAAAAATCAGTAAAGTCCATTGTGGGAATTTTGCCATATAGGGTACAAAAGATCATGATTTGCAAGGCCATTGTAGCGCCCTATAAACCTATTTCCATAGAGATTCTGTGTCAAACTAAAATTTTTAAGGCAAAATTTCATATTTTGCCGGGCAATTGAAATTTCATAAAATTTACACAGAATGTATTAAGACAAATAAAAAAAATAAAAAAAATAAAATAAGTTGTCAAAACTGTTGTGCTATTGCAGTGAAGCATCAAGCCATCTATCTCCTTGAATCAACTCTGGGCAGTGCCCTCAGTGACGTATTTCCAAGCAATAGCAGCGCCTGACTATAATTAGCTCAATCCTGCAAGCGCATCACCAAGACGCTTGCCGCTGAGCATGCAAGCGGCATACACTATGTAACCACCTTTAGCGCTATATTCTTTCTGAGTTGGGGAAGTTAATGTTGATGTGTTACCTGGTTATCTGAATCCAACGAGATAGGGCATGGCATCTGTAGTTGGGATGACGCCATCACAGGGATCACTGAAGACGCATGGGAACGGTACAAAGGATCTCACTGTTGCCGTGGCAACAGAGGGATGCTTGTTCTTGGTTGATGGCTTGTTGCCCACAGATACTTGCATAGCTTGTTCTCCGATCTCAAGACACATGACTCTAAGACATGGATAGTGCCTCTGAAAATTTATATCAAATAAATCACCAAAGAAAAAAAGTTAATATCGGTACTATTGATAACTTCTGTGAAGCAATCTACAGATTTTAGTAGCTTTTTCTAATTAACATTCTTATTCAGTGAGGCATGGTTTATCCGTAACAAGAAATTTGATTGGTTTAGGTCAAAGCTCCGCCCACCCAGTACTGGGTAATAGATGGATAGTCGTTCAGCAATTACGCGGTGTAGCCCGACACGTGCAAACGGCGCGTTATACTGCGCCTTGCATGTCGCGTAGTACGCAAATGCAATTACGCAGCGATGACGATCACCGCGCGTGACCTGGTTCCTTGGGGGACACATTTGTTTTCCAAAGGGTTGGTAATTATGTAAATGAATAAAAAAAATGATTGTGGTAAGAATATTTTGACAAATAAATTACGTCGATAAAAAGCAAATTTTACACAATTCTAAATAAGAATGAGAATAAAAAGATTATAGTTTTGTTTTGGCCATCTTAGATGGTGTCAAATGGATGGGCATACAATATTTATCGTGGTGGATGCCACTCAAACAAACAATATCATCTTTATTCTCTAATCACTTTGGAAGGAATTGACCTTTATGTAGAACTAACCTTTTAGATAAAGTTCAGATCAGTAACTTATGGACTTTTTCTTTTTTGAATGCACTTGCACCAAAATGAATAAATGGCAAATTCAACCCCAAAAATTCCACATTCCTGTGCAATGGAATTGCAAAATCAGAATTACACCTTTCCAATGGCGGGGGTCCCTTTTAGTAGCCTATTATGACATGCAGGGAATACATAAGCATTCTGTACCCTGAGCCGCAGGGGTACAATTCATATGAATGCATCCACACAACCATGAAGTAAATGAACAGCTGCGTCCTCTAATATGCGTCATGTACATGCCGCTCCGAAACTAGTGCGTAGAGTGTTACAGGGTTCATCAGGCCATCAACATCAGTAATAAGGAACAGGGAGAGTGATCGCAGCCTCAATTATAAAACCCTCATCTCAGTGGCTTCTCAATTCATATTTACATTTAAACCAGTTTCCAACAATTACACAACAACATAATCACCATCAACATTCGTTCTGGTGACACAAAAACAAATATTTAATTATCAAACGAGGAAAACAATTAATGAATAACATGTGCTGGAAAGAACAAAATCTAATTTTCAAGACATTTTAAAAGCTTGTGAGACATTAACTAGAACGTGAATATAATTACTGCACATAAATACTATTCAAGTCAGTGTTGATTATCAGAAATATTTTCCAATTATAATTTCTACCGTAATACCATTTTTTACTCCGCAAAAAAACACAATGTAAAATAATACAACATATATGCTTATAATATTGCAAATACATAACAGTGCCTAACGCCAAATGCTACTCCATACGAGGAAGAAGCAATGGATGTGTGCAAGCAGGCAAATATCAACTTTCAAGGTGTCCCATTTTCCATGCTGATTAAAAAACAATGAAACCAAATCCACATTTGCTGGCCTTATTCATGGTACATGCAGTGAAAGGGCTCAGTTTGACCCCATACACACCTGTATAAATATACGGTTTTGAAATGTACAGGGTGCACTGTTCAAGTAAATAAAATATACGTGTACACACCTCCAAACCAAAGTTCAGTTTTTCACCATAGAATAAAAGAATACATTTTGTGAAAAATTGAATTTAACATTCACAATTTCCACAAATAAATTTGTAAGAGTAGCATCTCTTTAAACATTGCTGTCTGAAGTTAACTTAGTGTTTTTTCAAACCAAATTTGTCAATTTATGGTAGGTGTTATGTATCAGGGCAAAAAGGGCTTGCAGATATGAGGGAATATGATATGAAGGACAATGCAATGGGAAACATGCAGTGTTTTAAATCAATGCAGAAACAAATACAACCATTGTGTAAGGTGGCCAAAGTTATTGACGAGCTATCAAAGGTTGGCAGGCAGTGCCAAAAATTTCAATGTTGCTTATTTTAAAAAATGTTGTACCTGGTTCCAATTGTTGGTGTAAGACTGAACCTAAAACAACTTAGAAAAGGAAGGTGCGAGGAGTCACCTTGAGTCGCGCAGGTACCCGCCTGCCAATACTGTATTTTAAACCCGATAGGCGGCTCGGGTGCGGGTTGGAAGCTGGAACTTGGGGAGTTGAAGGGGAAAGGGGTGGAGATAAGTGAGGAATTGAGGAAGAAGGAAGGTGATGTGGTGGTGTACAGGATGAGGTGGATAGGGGAGGGGGCTAGGATGTTGGGGTATAGGGAAGAAGGTAAAGTTGCTGGTGGGCAGGAAATAGTAAGGATTGGGGGTGTGGGATCTTGGTTAAAGAGGAGCTGTGTGAAAGGTGGTGGAGGTAATAAGGAGAGCGATAGGTGATAACATTTCTAATGGTTTTCGGGAAGAGTAGCAAGGTTGATTGTGTTTATGCGCCACATTGTTGAAGGAAAGCGTGAAGAAAAGGAACATTTTTATGACGAGTTGGCGGAGTAATGGGAGGTGCAAGTGTCAGTGAATTGGTCTTATAATGTGTTGGGGATTTTAACGGGCATGTGGGGAAAAGATCGAAGGTTTTTCGAAGGTTTCATGGAGCAAAATGGGTTTGGAGAGAGGAATCTGGAAGGAAGAATGTTTCTTTGAGTTTTGGATAGAAAGAGATGCTGCGTTGCAATACTGTGTTAAGAAAGAGGACAAAAGGAAAGTGACATATAGCTCGAGGGAATGAGACAGAGATTGATTTTGTGCTAGTGGGTAAGGGCCGCGGAACTATCTGAGAATGTTAAGGTAATTCCTGGAGAATTGGCAACACCGGTTGGTGGTTGCAAGCATGTGGATAAGAGGAAGGTGAAAAAGGGGGTGAGGAAGGTAGTGCTGAGGAGGAAGTATGGAAGCTGAAAGAAGAAGAGCAGAAAGATTTTTGGAGATGAAGTAGGGGACTTGTTGGGGACGATGTGTCGACTGTGGGGGTGCTGTACAGAAGGGGGTTACAGGCATGTGAGGAAGGTGTGGGAAAACAAAAGGTAGGAGAGACCGGAGAAATACAAATGGTGTGATGATATGAGGTGGGGGAGGCGATAGCGAGAAAGACGATGCATTTAAGGATATGAGAAAAAATGGTACAGAAAAAGTAAGCTATAAGATGCTAAGAAGCAGCAAAGGAAAGTTGGTTGCAAGAGCTATGAAGGAGGAGGCAGAGAAGGGGCTGAGTGAGTTGAGAGAGAATCCAAACAATGTATAATAAGTTCGTGAAGGCAATGAAAAAGAAGGAAGAGATGTTGACGGGGGAAGATTATTATAGGAAGTTGATGGAACGTTGAATTCAGTGAGAAAGATATGATGCTGAGTCTGGAAAGAGCATTTATGAAGAGAGAATGGGCAGAATGAGGAGAATGAGTGGGATCAGAAGGTAGAGGCTGATGTGGTGGAAGGGCCAGTTAAGAGGGTTCAGCCGGGAAGAAGTGGTGAAGGCAATAAGGAAGAATGAAAAAAGGAAAGGCGGTTGGACGCTCAGAGGTGAGTGCTGAGATGAATTAGTGGCGAGTGGAGATATATGGATTGAGGTGATTGGAGTTGTGTCCGAGAGGTTGGATGTGGGAGGGCTGCTGGTGGAGTGGGCAGTGAGTGTTGTAATTTCCAATTTTTAAAGGAAAGGGGGATTCCATGAGTTGTGGTGCTATAGGGGTGTGAAGTTTTAGAGCATGCAATGAAGATTTTGGAGAGGGTTCTGGAGAATAGGATTCGAAGATAGTGGAAGTGGATTAAGATGCCATTTGGGTTTATGCCAGGTGAAGGGAACGATAGATTCCGTGTTTTTATTTTAATGAGGGTTGCAAGAGGAATACCAAGCTAAGGGAAGAAGCGTAATATTTGTTTGTAACTTGAGAAGGCATTTGATATGGTACCTAGGAAAGTGAATGGAGTGTGCGATGAGGAAGAGAGAGATACCATAGGTAGTTGTTAGAGCAGTCATATTTTTGTATGAAGGGGAAAAAAGGCAAAACGAGAGTTAGAGTGGGGTCTGATTTGTCAGAGGAGTGTGAGGTCAAGTGGGTGTGCATCAAGGTTCTGTACTTTCACCATTGAATTTGCAATTGTGATTGATGTGGTCGCAGAAGAGGGCAAAAGAAGGTTTGCTGCGTGAGATGTTGTATGCGGATGACTTGGTTTTATTGAGTGAGACATTGGAGGGACTGAGTGAGAAGTTTTGGAAATGGCAGAAGGCTTTCGAGAGTAAGTGTCTGAAGGTCAAACTTGAAAGACAAAGTGCTGGTGGGAGTGGGGTGAGAGGGAGGTGGTAGGTGAGTAAGGTAGACCCATGTGGGGTATGTGGTGAAGAGAGTCAAAGCCAATTCCGAGTGTGGTTGTGAGAAATTTGGGAAGGGATCCATGGGAGATGCACAAGATGAGAGAGTGACCCCCTAGTTTGGCAAGAGATTTTGTGTGTAGAAGTGTGAAGAAAGGAGCTTGGAGGGATGGTGGAAAGGAGGAAAAGTTGTTTGAATGGGGTGGGAGCATCAGTGAAGGAGTTCCCATACCTATGGGATCAGGGTATTGTGGGTGGTTTCTTTAGTTTGCCGTTTTACATCTGATGATGAATTTATTGATTTTTGTGACCCTTTAGGGAATTGGGGAGTTTTTGCAGCATGGGAAAAGATATCCTTTGAAGATGAACTGAAATGTGTATATATCTGTGGTGAGATCAGTGATGCTGTCTGGGAGTGCAAGACGTGGTGTCTGAGCGAAAATGAGATGGGGATTTTGAAGGAGGACAGAGAGAGCAATGATAAAAGCGACGTGTGGTGCTGAAGTTTATGGACCGGATGAGACTGAGGACTTGATTTTGTTGCCGAATGTTTGGGTTTGGAAGAGGCGGTGTAGGCCCCGCGTTGGCGAAGGCGAATAGTGTTCGTTGGTAAAATATGGGCATATGTGTTGAGGAAGGCTGACGACATGTGTTAAGAAGGGCTTTTGAGTTTCGAGGTTGAGCGGTTTGAGGAGGATGAGGGGACGTCCAAAAAGACATGGAAAGAAACAAGTGGAGGAGGAGAGTAGGAGTGGTTGGGTTGATGATGGAGAATGCATAGAATCGGGTGAAATGGAAAAGGAAGGATCAGGACGGTTTTCTGCAAATGTGAGGTGAATCCGGGCCACCCCCGTTGACGGGGACAAAACCGGAATTTAAAACTTTGGTTTAGTAGTTTTAGTAGTAGTAGTATAAATTGGGGATGCTGACAAAACAGTTAAATTTGACAGATTTGTACATGCACTGGACTCAACACTTGTACAAGCTAATAATGGGTTGTTAAAACGCATGCAGCAATAAAAAACGTTGAGAGACCTTTCAGGCACACAGCAAATTTCAATCAAACTGAAACATAAGTATCCTACCAACACATAACTTGCAAGTGTATATGCACAAAAAGAAATAAACACACTTAACATGAACTTAGGCCATTTCAAAGTAGGTAGTTTTGGAAGAGTCCTAACTTAAAACTGAGTTTCAACCGGTGTCAATGTCCAAGTGATCGTCTGGAAGGAGTCTAACTTAAAACTGATTAATTCAATCAGGGATCAGTCCTTTATGATTGGACCTTTTTCTTTCACATATCCTGAAAGTGTTATGGAAGAGGTGAGACT
Organism: Ophioderma brevispina; assembly: GCA_023653785.1. Taxonomy (NCBI): domain Eukaryota; kingdom Metazoa; phylum Echinodermata; class Ophiuroidea; order Amphilepidida; family Ophiodermatidae; genus Ophioderma; species Ophioderma brevispina. Next base: position 22,500 of record JAMKCH010008432.1, read on the forward strand.
AATTCTATATAGGTAGACTGTTTCGGCCAATTTATCAAGAAGGCGGCCAGGATTTCATGAATGAACTAACCCTGGTCAAGGTGTAAAGTTGACAAACCCTTTGGTTATTCTACACATAACAATAAAGTGAATTTTTCCGCGCAACATACTTTTCCCACATTTTTCTACACCGCCCTCCGTCTTTAATCTAAAGTACATGCTCTCTCCTTAACAATTGGCGAAAATGTTTTTGTGCAGGTCTTTAACAATCTCAAACAGCTAAAATTTTTAAATGAAAAGAAAGTTAAAAATGCTGAGCGCAAAAAATTATCAAAGTGGAAATACCATTTTCTTGTCCGTAGTGGCTATATCACAGAATATAGTGTAACAAATCGTTTAGAACAAAACTCCCATACCTTTGATATTTTGGATTCCTGATATATTATGATCTTTCCAGAAGGAAGTTTCTTTTTGTGTGTAGTTTATGCTTGTCATTATGTTTGGTCCCAAAGGAAGAAATGTTTAATGGTCAATAGTAACCACACCCTTTATCCAGCGGGGGGGTGTTTTGAATCAATCCCATGAGGCATAGCATATGCCTATACTGTACTGGATGTACTAAACCACAGGCAGTACTTACGGATAAAAAAGTGTTCCAAAGTTAGAACCACAAACGCTTTGTGGGGCTACAAATGAGTGTAAAGGCTGGATTTTTTTTATGTTTTGTTAATAGAATTTTAATGGGATCAGATGACCCCTATTGAGGTGATGAAATTCTCAAAAAATGGTGATTGGGGATTGGATTGACTGCCCATTACACCCTCTGCCTTTTATCCAACAAGTGTAACTCTTTTGGAGAAAGAAAAGGTTAAGGTTACTCTTTTAACTGAAAAGATACTTAGTTAAAAACAAAGGTAGGAAATGATTTAGTTATTCATCAAACAGCATTTGTTATACTTTTCCCTTGGTACGCCAATTCACACAAGAAGCCAAGCAGCGTCACTTGAAAAGATTTTTTCCAATGTAAAAATAGTTTTTCACTCGGCTTCAAGGGGGAACTACAACTTTCTCATAACTCATGGATCTCGAGGAAAGGTTGAACATACCAAACTCTTGGCATATTTTTGTTTATGATAAGAGCAAATTAGTGCACACGTCCATGGCAGTGCTTATTACGATTCTTTATAATATTTAAGTTATTGTTATCCAAAATTTACAAGATTTGCATATTTTAAAAGCAAGATTCTTTTATGCCAGTTAGTTCTTTTAGGAACATCTAAAAGTGAATTCTTGGGAAGGTTATATTTTTGTCATTTTGATTAAATTTTCATTTTTTTAAAGGTTGTGGTTCCAAAAGATACAAAAATTAGTTTTAGAAAAAGATAATTTGAAACCTCTATTTAATTTTCTCAACAAAAAAAATGTAGTGCATTTATGTGGATAGAACAGCTGAAGTCAGATCCAAATCTTAAAATATTCTACACTAAAAGTTTGCAAAGTGTTCAATGTACTACTTCCTTCATAACATCACAGCTCACAAAACTTCATCCTCTACCAAACATCCAAATAATGCTACTAAAGAAAATACAAATTCCCAATTGATCATTAATCATGGAGCAACTAATAATTAACAGGGCGCACAAAAAGTGATTTTCATGAGGCCAGGACAATTTCATACACAAAGTTATATTTTTATCAAGGTAAGGTGCCCAGTTAGCCCCCCCCCCCAACTGTCCTGATCTGGACAGATGGTGACTTTTGTCAGGTGGTGCCAGGTGCATAAGTGCATAAAGCTGCATTTGTCACAAAGTCCCATCAAACATATATTATGCTAAGTCTGGTCACTGCTCTTGAAATGTGAATTAAAGGGTTTTCTGAGTAACAGATCCAAAAATTGTAAACTCACAAAATATTTCAACTTCCGTTAGGAGTCTTGTTCACTCTGGCGACGACACAGTGAGCAGACCTTGTATAGATGATTGAGTGACGTCATCCTTGTGACATTAGGTTGCAGTTTTATGATAAGCTGGTCGTAGAGGTGTTAACTATAAGCCCCCTCATCTTTGTTCATGATGTTATGACTCTGCTTTTTATCAGACGGCTTCTGTCAGAAGCATGTGTTCTGTATGTTAATCGTCGCAGAGTGAACAAGACTCCTGACAGGAGTTTCAATATCGTGAGTACTACAAATTTGTATGTTCCTAGAGAAAACCTTATTGATCAGAATATTTTCAACGATCCTGATGAATATATTCAAGTGCATGGCTCATGAAATGGTTCTTCAGCGGGACACATTCACCTGAAGAAACAAGTGCCACTGACGGAAGGAAAGACAAATGAAATATCCTAATAATGGAGCACTAGATTATCACAAGGAAGTATTGGCACTTTTGCATTCAAACGATGTCTCTATTACACATCCACTATGGCTAAAGCCAAGGGATAAAACTCAGTCTTCATTTAATACATTTCTTTGAACATTTCCTCTTTTGGTGCGACTACAATTTTTTCAGATTACGAAGACATTCCGAAATGATCTTAAATAGGAATAGTGAGGTAGGCGGCACACTTGGAATATTCTATTTTATAGACAAAGAATTAACAGATTACCAAGACTTAGGAGTTGGAGCTGCGAATAATTCTATTTATTTTTTATTTTTTTATTGTCAGGTTCCTCATTGATGTTCTGAATTTGAATCCATACTTTTTTTCCTTGCAAAATTATCAATATTATGTCAGGGTTCTGTTCATGCTAGGGGTGGGCAAGTTACAACTGTTTTAAAAAAAACGCGTGCGATTTATGGCCATTTGGATCCTGAAAAAGAATCTAGCAAGCTTTTCACTGAAGATAAAGTTTGGGTGTCCAGGATTTTAAGTTTTGTACATTTAAATCAATGGATTTTGAGGTTAAATAATTATTGCCAATATTTGGCCACATACAAAAATGCCAACTATGTTGTTTAAATGCACATGGGCTAGTGTATTTGCCTCCCTTGTAAAAACATAGGTTTCCAAAGAACCAAGTATGATCGTCTAAGAATAAGAAAAAATGTCTTTACCTTGCAGAGGGAGGCAGCACTATTGCACAGCAGCTACAATTCCACCAATGGTTTTTATTATTTATAGAAAACAGGATACACCTCTTTACACAATGAGTTGCTGTCTATTATGTTAATAATAATAGCTACCCCCCATGCACATGGCTGTGTATGAACACACCAAAGAGGTTCTATATATAGATAGAGAGGCAAACGTTACGTAATCTTTAAAATTCATCGTCTCGCATGTTTTGGCGACCAAAAAGAAAACAGTAAGTACCAACAATAGAAAGCAATATGGCTGCCTCCGCTTCTGCCACATACTGTGGGTGCGCCGCTTTGCATATACCACTATCAGTAGTGATACAATTGATGTATGTGTTAGAGGTGGCCAGGTGTTGTATAATAGTGCAAGGATTCATTTGCTCAGATTATCTCTTTTTTCTATACTGCAATGCGCGCTTAGGTGAAAAGAATGTATTCATTAGGGCGGTTTATTTAAATCAAGACGGCTGACGTTGTTCATTTCATTCGTTGTGGGGCCATGGGTAGGACAAATTTAACCACCCAATAGCACCCAACATCCACAACTGATATTTTGCGGATTGTTTGTATCAAATGACATTATGTGTGTATACAAGCACCAAACTAATAAGTATTCCTTGCAATAATCAAAATGTAAGCGCCCAGCAAGGACGACTGTTTTGAATGGCTTCACCCCCTTGAACAACACCCAGTCCAATTCACAGGTATAGCACATTATGTAAAAATGGTTGCAAAGGCTTGACCTATTACAGCAATAGACTCTTCAATTTCACTCATCACAAAAAGTTGTCTGGTTTTGGGTGTCTGTTATTGCCTTGCCTCAATTGAAGGAGAGTTTGGAAAAAATATATTTTCTCCCATTGAGAATAAAATTGGATTTTTTCTTTGAAATATTGCCTCATAAACATGTGAAAGCACCATTGGTGACTTTCTAGCAAAATCCAAGATGAAGATAATGTTTGTTTTGTGTTTCCAAGTAGCAGAAAAGCCCCATAGGGACTTCATGTACAAAACTAAAACTCCACAGAACCAACCTAAAATTTTCTTGGTGAAAAAAACTCTGCCCGGTTTTCTTTTCAGTAGCCAAAATGGCCATAGATATGTGCAGTTTTTTTACAAAAGATTTGTCAAAAAAGGCTCATCCTTGGCAACCCTGATTCATGCATCATTTTGGCAAAAAATTAGATAAGCGCGTATGGTTGCATCATTCTGATATAATAATGGAAGGGATTTATTGGTACACAGCACCAGGGAAATTACATTGACATTCATTTTAATGGTTCATTCAAAACTTTGTCCATTTTTTAGTGTTTTTTACTAAAATCAGTATGGTCTGAGCAAAACGGTTGCAAGAAAGCAATTAAATTAGTAATATCATGATACTAAAAATTAATTAGAGTTGAAATAAAAATTAAACCACTCTTAATAACAGCAGCACTGGCACATCTTCAAAAAAAATATGAATTTTCATTTGCTTGCAAATGATAGCTAGACCATGTAAGAATAGGGATACCTTTTACGCATGTATAAAAATAGCATAACCCAAAACAGGGGATATTAATAACTAGAGCAAGGCTAAAGACCTCCAGGCAATTTGTAGGCCTAACTTTAAGTTGCATTAACTTTAATCAAACAATCAAATGCGTTTACATGAATCTCTTAGACTCGTATTAATTGTATAAAAACCACAAAAGGGTCACAGACAGATCAAACAGGGTGCATGCGTGGGAATCAACTCTGGCTGTTTTCTTGTGTTAAACGCGAATTTCGCGTCGCCGGCGTCGCTAAATTACAAAAATTCAAAATCAATTTTATTATAATAAATTTAAATATGCATAAACATGTTTAAGGGTGCTGATTTGGTGTTAGGTGAGGCTAAAGTAATAAACAAATTTACAAAATGCAAAAATATCCATTTTGAAGAATTTTGGGGGTGCACTTTTCAAAATGTGCAAGCCTCTCTTTAAGTATGGCAACATGAGTGTAAAAGCAAGCTTGAGAATAACAAACAACTTTGCAGGTCATCTCCTGTGAACTGGGCCTTGTGACAGTTTGGACTAAAGTCTAAGCCAAAATTCCTGTAATTGCGTAGTCTCATCATTCCCACTTACGGGCCTTGCAAAATTTTGCCCAGATCGCACGATTGAGCCACTCAGCATCAGCAATTGTTGTCAAGGTGCGCTTGCGCCAATCACGGCCAGTGGTAGGGCAAGATGTTACAACTGTTTTAAAAAAAAACGAGTAGATTTCTATGGCCATTTTGGCCTCTGTTGAAAAGAATCTAGCAAGCTTTTTTCACTGAAGATAAAGTTTTGGGTTGGTTCCATGGATTTTTAAGTTTTGTACATAAAATCAATTGGATTTTGAGGTTTAAATTCATATTTGCCAATATTTGCCACATACAAAACTCAAATGAACAACTATGTACACATGCCATGTGTAGGTATATGCCTCCCCTTTGTTTAAAACTATAGGTTTTCAAAAATAACCAAGTTCATGATCGTCTAGAATAAAAAAAAATGTCTTCTACCTGTTGCAGAGGGGTGCAAGTCACCATTAGCACAGCTTACCAACTTTCACCCAAACTGGTTTTAATTATTATAGAAACCGGGAATCAACCTCTTTACACAATGAGTTGCCTGCTACTTATTATGTTACTAATAATAGTACCACACATGAACATGCTGGTATGAACACACCAAAGAGGTTTATAGATAGAGAGGCCAAAACGTTAGTTAATCTTTATGAATCATTCGTCTCGCATGGTTGGCGACGCAAAAAGAAAACAGGGTACCCAACAATAGAAAGCAATGGCTGCCTCCGTCTTCCACATACTGTGGGTTTGCCCGCTTTTGGCATATACACTAATCAGTAGTTGATAAAAATGATGTATGTGTAGAGGTGGCCCGGGGTAATAATAGTGCAAGGATCATTGTGCTCAGATACCTCTTTTTTCTCATAAGGCAATGCGCGCTTAGGTGAAAAGATGTATTCTTGAGGCGGTTTATTAAATCAAGACGGCTGACGTGTCAGTTCATTCGTTGTGTGGCCATGGGTTGGACAACCACCCAATAGCACCCAACATCCAACAACTGCTATTTTGCCGGATGTTGTATCGAATTGAATTATGGTGTATACAAGCACCCAAACTAATAATATTTCCGTTGCAATATTCAAATGTCAGCGCCCCGCACGGACGGCCTGGTTTTGAATGGGCTTCACCCCCTTTGAACACACCCCAGTACATTCACAGGTATTAGCACGTTATGTAACTGGTTGACACAGGCTTGACCTAAAACAATAGACTACTTCAATTTTAACTAAACTCACAAACAAGTGTCTGTTTTGGTGGTTTTGTTCATTGACTTGCCTCAATGAAGGAGAGTTTGGAAAAAATATATTTTCTCCCTGAGAATAATTTGCGATTTTTTCTTGACAATTATTTGCCCAAATCTGTTGAAAGCAACCTATTGGCGACTTTCTAGCACAATCCAAGATGAATATAGGTTGTTTTTTGTTTTTTCCAAAAGTAGCAGAAAAAAGCCCATAGACTTCAGTGCAAAATTAAAACCTCCACAGAAACCAACCTAAAAATTTATCTTGACGTGAAAAAACTGCCCGATTCATTTTCAGGAGCCAAAATGGCCATGAATATGTGCGTTTTACAAAGATTGTAAAAAAAGCTATCCGTGCCCACCCCTGATTCATGCATCATTTTGGCAATTAGATAAGCCGCGTATTTACTATGGTTGCATCATTCAGTTATATAATACTGGAAGGGACTTATGGTACACAAACCAGAGGAAGAATACATGAAACATTCATTTAATGGTTATTCAAAATTTGTCTCATTTTAGTGTTCATAAAAATCAGGGATTGTCTGAGCAAAACAAGTGAAACAAGCAATAAAATTGTAATATAATGCTACTAACATATTTATTAGAAGTGAAATAAAAAATTTCAAACAATTCTTATTAAGCAGCATGGCAATTTTCACAAAAATATGAATTTTCTTAATTTTCTGCAATGATTTGCTCGCCATTGGAAGAATAGGGATACATTTTACGCCTGTATCTAAAATAGCTAACCCCCCCCCCCCCCCCCAAAACAGGGATATTAATAACTATAAGAGGCTAAATAAATCCAGGCATTTGTTAGGCTACTTTTAAGTTTGCCATACTTAATCAACAATTTCAAATGAGTTTATTACATGAATATCATAGCACTCGTTATTAATTCCTTCTTAAAACCACAAAGGTCCCAGGCCAGTCAACACAGGGTGCATGCCGTGGTAATCAACTTGTCTCTGGCATGTTGTCTTGTGTTAAACGCACATTTTCGATTGTGGGCTGAGGGCTGAATAATGTTCCGAGTAATTTTATTATAAAATCATTTCTGTTAACCATCGGGTGCGATTTGGTGTTTAGGTGAGGGCTTACAAGGTTTAAACAACTTTACAAAACAATGCAAAAATATCAATTTTGGAAGGAATTTTGGGGGTGCACCTTTTTCAAATGTGCCAGCCTCTCTTTAAGTATGCAACAGAGTAAAGGCAAGCTTGAGAATACAAAAACCAACCTTTGGCAGCGCATCTCCTGTGACCTGGGCCTGTGACCCGTTTGGACTAACTAAAGTCTAAGCCACCAATCCTTTAAATGAGTAGTCCGATCATCATCCCACTTTCGGGCCTTGCAAAATTTTGCACAGATCGCACGATTGAGCCACTCAGCATCAGCAATTGTTGTCAAGGTGCGCTTGCGCCCAACACCGGCCAGTGTGTAGTACGCTAGCAGAACGGACTACACGCTTAAAATACGCTATATTGTAAAAGGAATGGTGGCTTTCTACTTTATGTTGCAGTTGGTGAATGGACGATAGTTGAAAGCTTGACTTGAAATTTGAAAAACAAAAAATAGTGGACTTCAAAATCGCGCTCTTGGTTTCTAAAATTTGGATTGCTCATTCCAAAATCTAGTGCTAACCCTGTTAAATCATACACTACTTCTAAATATCTCTTCCTGTCTATATCACAAAATTTCTACACTGTTGGTCTTAAAATCCAATCAATCAAAGCACAGTAGAAGAAAAGCGTTATCCTGGTTAAAAAAGCAGGCAGAAAGTTTGGAAAGCTTTTAAGCCTTTATCATACATTCACATGTATATTTACAGTGATGCTTTTAAATTCGTACCCTTGGAAGAGGTACTGTCGTTACCCATGTAAATTTATACTTTGTGTATTTCTGTAATGCCCCCTCGCTGTGGTCAGAACTATTCCTGTGACCCAGAGCATGTTTCGCCATATGGAATGTATACAAATTATGTTTTAAAAACAAAGGGATTATTGCTGTTATACATTATAAAAAAATACAAACAAAATGATTTTTATCATGAAAAGCTGGAACACACCATCAATGACCAAATTATAAAACTTAGAAAAATAATAACACTGATACATGTTAAAAATATTTTATAAACAATTATTATTATGCAGGATCAGTGTTTGTGATTGTGCAAATGATTGATTGGCGCAGTGCATTATGGGTGAATATTGGGCAATGCCTGGTGGGTTCAAAACAGGTTGAATTACATGTGTAAACACTTTGACGTACAATGCTCTGGGTATAAACAAGGTTGCATTGCTTGTGGGTGAATGCAGCATAATTGCATACATCTACGTAAATACTGATACAAACAAAAACAAGAAGGCCATTTAATCTAATCACAATAATTGCAGGATCACCAAATCTCTTGAGAATTAAATAGCGTCTGTACATTTCTAATCTAGCTCTGCTAGTAGATTTTACAATATGCTAATCAGTTAATGATGCCCAGTTATGCTCTTGGAATCAGGCTATTAAGAGGCAGGGGTTGACATCCAAGCATCAAATTTTTAGAAAATCAACGAAAAATACTTAACAGGGACTATTATTTTTTAATTTGATTAAAACCTATTTGAAAACTTTGCAGGGTTGTGTCATCATAGAGATGCATGAAAATGGGGTGATAAGCCAATGTGTTAATATCATGCGATACAAGAAAGCATTGATCATGTAATGATTAATTTTAAAATTATAAAAAATGCTTCTGTCTGAGGGGTCTCATTCATTCATGAGAGAAGCATTTATTGTTGGGAGGACTGTATGAACAAATTAAAAAGTGGAACAACTATGTACTATCCAGTTTCAGTATGCCAAGGAATGCCTGCCTCAATTGCAGGCATACTGGGCGATGCCGCTTGAATGTGCAAAATTAAAGCCTCCATGGTACGATCGGAATAGCCTCGTCCCAGATTTTACCGGAACTCGGAAGTGGTCAAAATTGTTGGTATTCAGAAGAAAGAAAGCTACTATTTTTCTCATTTTTCTGTGAAATCTTAGGGATAAGGATGTTGGTTGGATAATGAGCTAAAATATGCCCCCATTTTGGTCGACCAATATTAATTTTTACACGGGTACTCTATGGGGATTCCAAAATCACGATTGAGCTCCTTCAAAACAGTTGAAATATCGGCGCAAAAACTTTTCAGATGGGGAATTGGGGTAAAGGTCACTTCTATCCATTGAAAAATAGGGCTTTGAAAAGGATTTTGCTCCAGGAGCCATTTCTTTGGTGTTTTTCACATTTGATTGCCCCTGGTCTATACAAATGTACAGAGTTTTGCTTCGAAACCGGGGGCATTTTGCCTTTTAGCAGGGTTAAATTTGCCCCTTGCCCTGCTTATTTCAAGCCCTGATGAAAAAATTTATAGAATTAAATCAGGTCCACACTTTAAGGCAATTTACATCTGTGTCACTCAAGGTGGTACAACATGCAAAAGAATTGGAAAGATTTGGAGTGGATAACCACATGTTATCAAGTCTGACCATCACTCGACTTGTAAGGTTGGGTCTAAACAACCCACAATTGTTACCTAAGAAAACAAGACTTTATCGATTTTTAGGATTACTGAAGGCATATGAGTAGAGCACTTTAAAAAGTTCTTGTTCTGAACAAATCTCATTTATCAACATCTGGATTTTTGAATAAGTGAAAACAAAATTTTATGACTGCGAAATGGGAAAAATTTATTGTCTTAATGTAAGAGACCCAGAAAACTAAATGAGGGATGGAACGAGGAAACATTTTGTTGAATGTGTCCTAATCCTCATGTAATGTAGGGACTACGCAATGGTAGTAGTAACATTACAACAAAAAAACAATCACATGATGCATTGTGCCTATGTAAACTCATGGCCAGAAAATGCACTCGTTCTAAAAAACATGAAAGTGCCTCTAAACAGCAATTTTGCTGCATTTGTTGAATCTTTGACAATGTTGAAAGTAGCATCCAGATCATGTTATGTGCCAAAATACATGATGCCACTGGATGCTACTGCAAAATTGAATAATACTGAATACAAAATTACAACCATAGGGTAAAAATCGATTCACTTTAAAAGAATATTATTTTAAAGTAGCCAAATCTACAGCCTAGTGGAAGGACTAAATAAAATGAAAGATAGGACCAAAATCAAACCTAATGACCACCTCAATCGGGATTGTTTGGTCTATTGGTTGAGTTGCTTGTTTTGTTGTTCTAAGGGTCCCAGATTCACAGACCTATAGAGTTAATAACTTGCTGGGATTTTATTGGGTCCCAAAATTCTGGTTTTAATTGGTAAAGATCTAGGATTCCTATCCCTCTCTCCCCATGGAATTGGGGAGAGTGAACTTTGAGCACCATTGATAAATGGATTTGGCTAGTTAATAACCGTGAATTGTATAAAGCTTGAACTGTCCTGTATCGCAAAAAAGACAGGAATTTGGTAATCAGGATAATTAATGTGGGGGATCCGGTAATATTCAGTGGCTGCTGGGAAAAACGTCCTATCAATGAAAATAGTAGGATTAGATATGTACCAGGTCTATGCTCATACATTAGTTGTTCAGTTGCTTCAGGGCCAAGTCAAGTTAGCTGTGATTTTAGTGAGGTGGCATTATTTCTCAATGGACGGAAAGAAATTTGGCGTTTCCAGCCAACCGTTAAATTTACAATCGGATATTGCCGATTTCTAATACAAAATCACTTTTTTTATGACAAAATACACCACTTTTGAGCATTACTATTCGTAGGTATGTTACTTAACCCTACTGTGCAAAAATTTTCAAATAATCAAATTAGAACTTGACAATGGAAGAATTGAATTCTACCAAATTTTTTACCAAAAGTATACAAAAGTGGTCAAATTATATCTCAAAAAATATGCTACTGATTGTCTTTGTTTGTTTTTTTTTTTTTTTAACAATAGGAACAAAAACTCTAAACAACTATAAATATGTTAATACTCCAACTTGAGGAACCAAAAGCTTTGACATTATTGTCTCCACCACTTGGGATCCTCCGGCGTGATGGTTTCAAAATATTTTGGAGGGACAAGCACCAGGGTGAGGTCACAAGAAAAGGATAAATGTCTGGATGAAGCTGGTGTTACCACGGCGATGTCCTCTGGATCAAGTGGCTGTTTGGAATTAAGAAAAGATTAGTAGGTTTACAATTTGTTATGACCGAAGTGTGTATAGTGGCTTTGAAGTGGAATTGACCCAAAATTACAAAATGTCCGTTAAGTGGTGGAATGGGGTGGGGAGAGGGTGGGGGTCGAGCCCCTCCACGTTTGAAAGTAAGACTTCAATGGTGTGCCATACATCGGGCTTATCCAGCTACACGAGTAACCAATAGTAACAGGGTGGTCGAAAATTGTCAGATAAGGTAAGTGGCCCCTCCACTTTGAAAAGGTTCCTCCGCCCACTGCCGCCGCCACTGTTTAAATGGGTTGCAGATAGTTTAGTATTGCTCTAAAAACAAATAAGCAAATTGATTATAAACGTGAAAATAACAAATTGCAATGCATGGTGCTTAAAATAAACATTTTCAAAGGAAGACAACAATCACAAAAAAATAACAAAAATTGAATCAATTTTAAAATAAGAAAATTTAAAAAAACAGTGGCCAATTAGGGCAACACAAAAGTAAATAAACAATCAGAGGCAGGATTTAACACGACAGCTTTGCCCATCTCTTAATCATCGATATGGTATTACCTGCATGTTAGTGCAAAAGGGTTTGTTTCCTAACTTTGCCAACAATGCACACAAAAAAATCTACCTATAAAGTTACATTTTTGTGATCACAAAGATATGGGCTGAGCCAAAGACACCATACACTGCCGTAGGCAACAAAATGATTCTGCGATGGTGAGATGCGTGATTTACTCAACAAAACTGCAAAATGGCTTTCATGTTGGGAAGGGGATGGTGCTAGCCAGGTTCTTTTTTATTTTTAAATCATAAATGGTATGACCATAACTGCCCAAGCGCTAAAACGTTGGGACAGGGCAATTCCACCTAATAGAAACCAAACTTTACAAAAAAAGGAGGTACAGGGTTCTTCCCACAATGCATTCTTTCCAATACATTTTTGCACTGGTTGTCACATGAAATTTATAGTGACAACAAGTACCTAAAAGAACAGACCTCATCTCAATTATGCAATTTAGGTACTTTTTGTCACTATAATTCATGTGGCAACCATTGCAAGAAGTTGTATTGGAAGAAATGCAATTGTGGGAAGAACACTGTTACCTCCTCTTGGTACACACAGCTTGTTTGAACACTGTACCCCTACCCGTACCTCTGGGTCAAACATCGTGTTTTGAACACTGTCCCTTCTTCTTCTTGGTACAAACAGCTTGTTGAACACGTACTCTTCCTGGTACACCAGCTTGGTTTGAACACTGTAACCTCCCTTGTTACAAAACAGCTTGTTGAACACTGTAACCCTCCTCTTGGTACAAACACTTGTTTGAACACTGACCTCTCTTGGTACAAACAGCTTGTTTGAAACAACTGTAAACCTCCTCTTGGTATCAACAGCTTTGTTTTGAACCACTGTACTCCTCATGTGGTATCAAACACCGTTGTTTGAACACTGTACCTCCTCTTGGTACAAAACACCTTGTTTGAAAATTTGGATGACTAGCCGCCCATTATTTTTGCATTTTTTCAGTGTTGGGCAGTACACCCAAGCCAACACCGTAGATTTGTCATGTGGAAGCTATATCGCCGAACATCGCAAAATATCTGTCTAATACACTCTTTTAGAAAGCAATGCCTCATCAGAAGGCATTTTTTCAAGATAACTAGTACAGTTTAGGACAATGGGCATATTCAAATATATATCTCATTTATATTGCCGTTAGTTTCAGGAGCATTCATTATGTTTTTTACAACAGATCTTGTGATGGATTCAATTCACAAAAATTGCCAATAAATCACCAAGAGCTCTATAATAATCTCAATCTGTTACATAGGGTGCAAGTTAGTCATTAATCTTGTCTCTGATATGCGTAAAACCAAAAGGCTAATAACCTACCTTGGAAACGAAAACCTAGAAGAATAGATTCACAGGCTAAATGACAAAAGACCATTTCATCAAAGTTTACAGAACATGATGACCCAATAAGCATCCCAACAGTCATCACCAGGAAAACTGTTGGGCCGCATCACTTATGCTTTATTTCATTTTTGCGTTACTGGACATCACTGCAAGGCACTATTAATTACGCGATCTATAAGGACGGCTCGTGTACATTGTTTTCCCCGTTTCGAAGTTTCTGCTGTTAATTTGAAAAGGTCCAATAGTCTACTATCTGCCACAGAGTAATACTCAACTCTCAAAAAATTTCCACATGCTATAAACTACCCAACCCTAGTGCAGAGTAAAACACTTTCCCTCAATAAGACTACATTTCAGTCACCTTCCAATCTCATAATATAACTCATGTGAGTGCAAGAAGGTTCTTATTGCAATAGCTTCCATTTGTTAGAAAGTGTTAAAACATAATATTATTATGCGAGTCTTTGGTCCTTGCTCTTGGTTCTTCAGGAGCCTGTCGCCTGAAGAACCCTTTTCGAGAGCCACTGAAAGATAAATTAAGAGTCTTCCTAATATAGGGCACACAAAGACGTTACATGGCAGCTATTGCACTTACAACCTGCTTGCACTCACTATACCTATATGTGGGTCAGATATGGATTGCAACAATGCCCACCGCTGTGCTTTGAACTCATGCTTGTTAGCAAATGGCTGGTCCCTTTTGAAAGTTCAAGTAATTGAAAATAGCGTGATTAGTACACCAAAAAGCTTATAGTACATCAATTTTAACTTTAATAATAGACATGACCATAACATCACTCACTCAACGTCAACCTCCATTTATACTCCCTTGAGATGTTCTCAGAGGAAGGTTCAACAGCTAACTACTGAAGCCAAATAACTGGCTCCAATCATGATTCCTGTGTTGTGTGCAGTGACCAGTTGTTAAGTTATAAAACCACACTCTGAAAGCAACTGTAAATTACAGTTCCTTTTCCAGAGTGGGTTTGTTTATAATAAGATCTTTGCCTCTTCTGGCTACACCATGGCTGATAGAAATACTTCCCTGTTTAGATGGATAAACCAAACCACTGTAAACAATTCTAATACACATTACAATGATAAATTCAGAAAACAAATTTCAAACAAAATTCCACCTTGTCTATTACCACAACAGGTTTCCCCGAGTTCCAGTGTTATCCTGGTTAATTCTTCACGGTCCATCTCGCCAGACTAGAGTACTTTATCAATTTATCATAAATGTAATGGCATCTTACTCAAATAATTTCTATAATTGAAGTGACCACTCAACTGATAATGTTTTATTTTACTTATCACTTGCTAGATTTTATAAATTGGCATACAGAATGTATTAAAAATGCTACATTTTTACCAAAATATTTAAAAGATGTGAGGACTTCATAGTCAAGGACCATCTATGCAATTTAACATTTTTTTAAAAGACCACCAACATGTTGTGAATAATGTTGGCTTTTAATTTCGTCACCCCACATCACATACTTTCTTATTGCGACACACTGTTTCTGTCTGAGAAAAATTGCAATTGAAAAATCTCTCTGTAAAAAATATTTCAGGTACAATGCTTAGCGGCATGTAATATTCTTCTTTAATGGTAATGAATTCCTAAAGAGACTTTTAAATTTCTGTTTTAAAATTGGTTTAATAAGATTTTATATGATGTTTTATACTTAATATGTCTCCAAAGTCAAGAATCTCTATGTGAAATTCAACATTTTGATTTACTGCTCCGATAATGCGGATAAGACGTAGCTAAGACAGTATGTGAAAATCGTTTTAATGTGCGAAGAGAACGCTCGCACGGTCGAGCGATGCAGAAAGTCGTTATGTGAAGCATGTTTTATGTGAGGAGAACGCTCCGCACATAAGGACGAAGATAAGAACAGTATGTGAAATTCTGTCTGCCAAATTAGCCTTAAATCTGTGTCAAATACATCTGTATGCAAAATGCAAAAAATTTAATAATCATATAAGACCTAGGCCCTGATTAATATAGATTAAGGAGCACAACCCACGTGACGTTTGGTGTTCTCAAACAATACAATCTCCCAGATCAAATATCTCAAAATTGTCAAAATGCAATAAGAAGACCGGTAGTGATGTGGGTGATGATTTGATACCCTACTTTCATATTCCAATGTAAATCGTAAAATTGTCAGAAGTAGCACATTTTCTTAGATTGACCGGTATTGTTAAGTCCAACAGTTTTAAACATTTGTTTTTCTCTTCGGTTACTCAAATGAGCCACAATCCTTAAAAGGTAGTGGATTTGTAACTGGGTAAATAATAGTAAATAGTAATCAATCACGACCTGCCCATCTATTGGCATAATATAAGCACTGATTTTAATTGGTTACTCTTAGGGCTATCTCATGTGCATCCTGGAAAGAGCCAATCAGACAGTAATTGTTCATAGGTGGTAGTACCCAGGGAGTTCAGAGGGGGCCTATCACAATCTGTTTTTCCAACCAAGCATCTAACCTACAACGTTTCCAGATTTTTTTTGTGGAAACATACCTGTAGTGCCACATAGGAAGCCACGTTTACGATGCTTGCAGTCTCTCGTGTCCATCCTCGTAGTAAAACTGTTAGTTGTGTGTGACCCTCATTTATTGCCTTGACGTGAATATCATACAAGCGCCCTCTATAGATGAAGAAGATCCGGCAAATCAACACAAACCAGAGCACAATAGTGTTGACAATCAGAAACATACAACAATTTAACCCCAAAAACAATATGGTAGTTCCAGCCCAAAGTAGTAGATGTATCCCTGATTTTTTTTACGTAGCATTACCACACATATTTATAATAATAATAATAAATGCATTTATATAGCGCCTTAGCAATGAATGATCAAAGCGCTTAACATGGCAGTCTTATAATACAACTTAACTACAACTTAGCTAAATACATGTGAAAATTACTTGCTTGGAATGATGCCAGGCCAATTTTACCTAAGAGCAGGTTGGCCATCAGTCACTATCAGGTTGATCCACCCCACTACCCACCCACCAGAATTGATGTACCTACCTCCAACCTTCAAATATCATTGAATCCTTCCACCCCACCTCAACCCAAGGCATGCACGGCAGTCTGTGT
Source organism: Ophioderma brevispina (assembly GCA_023653785.1). Classification (NCBI taxonomy): domain Eukaryota; kingdom Metazoa; phylum Echinodermata; class Ophiuroidea; order Amphilepidida; family Ophiodermatidae; genus Ophioderma; species Ophioderma brevispina. The sequence goes on from JAMKCH010008432.1 coordinate 39,112, forward strand.
ATGCAATCTTATTCTTAGCCCACAACCCACCTTACCCACTACCCACCCACCAGAAGTGAATGCACCGACCTACCTCCAACCTGTTCAAATATCATTGAATCTTCTACCTCATCCTCAAGTGCATCTCAACGGCATCCTGTGCATGGCAATCTACTTCTTACCTTGGCCCCACCCACCTTACCCCTCCACCTACCATAACTGATGTAAACTACCCTACCTTCCACCTGTTCAAATTCATTGAATCTGCTACCTCAATCCTCAAGGGCTCCTCACGGCAAGTCTGTGTATGCAATCTTATTCTTAGCCCACAACCCACCTTACTACCCACTACCCACCACCAAATTGATGTACCTACCTCCAACCTGTTCAAATATCATTGATCTGCACCTCACTCCTCAGGGCATCTCACGCCAGACTGTGTATGCAATCTATTCTTACCCACACCCCACCTTACCCCCTAACCCACCCACCAGAATTGATGTACCTACCTCCAACTTGTTCAAAGATCATTGAATCTGCTACCTCACTCCTCAAAGGTATCTCATCATCACGCAGTTTGTGTAAGCAATCTTATGTTTAGCTACGCCCCCACCTTGCCCATCCACCAACCCACACCATAATTTATGTACCTACCTCCAACCTGTTCAAATATCATTGAATCTGCCACCGGGGGGGTGTGGGGTGGGGTGTGTCAATCCTTAAAGGCATCTCACGGCAGTCTGTGTATGCAATCTTATTTTTAGCTCACTACCCACCTTGCCCACCACCCACCCACCTACCATAACTGATGTACCTACCTCCAACCTGTTCAAATATCATTGAATCTGCTACCTCAATCCTCAAAGGCATCTCACATCTCACATCACGGCAGTCGTGTAAGCAATCGGTATTCTTAGCTGAAGAGAGAAACCACAACGAGGGCAAAATGAATAGCTGGTTGAAAACAGTGATGGACTTCATCAAGGTTTTTTTACAATATGAATACAATACATACAAGGACATAGGGTGGGTGGGTATGGTAGCCCTTCAATCATAGGATCGCTAACACTCCGAATGTCCACACAGACGTTGTGTGAAACTGCCGTTTTTCCTTTCAACTATACATTTAGGCATACGCATGGACGCCTGCCAAGGAAGATGAAGTACATCACCAACTAATGCCTCGACTTGTGAGTCTAGGAATCCCATGTCGGAAGGTGGAAGGACATATACCTGTAAGGAAAGTAATGGAAGATGAAACACTTCACCAGCTAATGTCTCAACATGTAAGTTTACCACAAACGAACTTCTTTACAACATTGTTAGATCATATTGAAAATTGCGCCACTGCTTAATACATTTAACCTTGGTTGGGTCACTGGTATAGTGCTATTCCAAAGCACAGAAAGCTTGGCCCTGGTCCAAATTCTCCAATTACATTTCATTCTCATTTTGCTCATAATTTCTTAGACACTTAGTACAATTTATGTTGCAACAGATCAAAATCTATATTAGCAAAAATATCAGTGGTTTAGTTCTGACATCATCTTTAGTGCTCTTGACAGTCTGCCAAAACCACACTTCTTCAAAACATTTCCCATCCATGACATCATTCCATTATACCGTTTTGCTAGTTCCGATATTCCGTATTTCTCATTCACTTCACATGAGCTATCTGAACCTTGTCACAGCGCATTGCTCTTTCCAGGGCTTCCCCGATTGTACATGCACGGCCCCGAGCAGTAATTGGTTGGAATAGATCACACGACAAGCATTAAGCATGGTGTGACGTGGTAATTAGCATGTCGTGTCTCGCTTTGTTGGTGGTTTGGGGATTCTTTGACTTGTTTATTGCAATGGAGTAGCGGTGCCGGCTGCAAACCTAGAGTCCTTTATAAATATTGTTGAGTGTCCGGTAAAAGTTTGTTTGTGTCTACTCTACAGATGATCATAGCAGCATTATATTTGAGTAATAAATTTTGGTTACTGTGTCTTTAAAACCCATGAGGGTAATAACCTTTGTTATATTATCACCCACCGGCTCAAAAAATTAATTTTTCTTCTTCCGTCTTTAAAGAAACACCGTTTCAACAAAAGATATTACTCACTCTGCTAAGGCCGTAGTGAGCTGGATTGCGATTATCAGCAGCCGTCACATTGGTCATTCCAACAGTGTTAGCTGTAGACACGGTTCCATGGACGTTGACGGTTGCCACGTTACGATTTGACGAGGTCCATATATAGCTGCCTGTCCCACCTGTTGCCTGGAATTTGAGAATACAAAACGCAAGCGTTCATTTAGTAGTTGGTATTGAAAAAAACATCTTTAAATGATTCATTGTAAGTTTTAGTTTTTTTAGTTATACCAAAGTTTTAAATCCGGTTTTGTCCCCGTTAACGAGGGTGGCTGGATACACCTCACTCAGCAATACTGCTGTGTGAGGATTTATTGGAGCAAAAGATAATTGACCGGATGCCCTTCCTGACGTCAATCCACAGTTTTCGGCGGTGGGCCTATAGCCTTTGTGCAACCACGCCCACCATGCAAGGCAGCATGTGCTGGATGGCCGCCATTAGCTCTCCAGAGCCGACGCCCTTGTAGGTAGATCTTCTTTTTCATTCTACCAGGGTAACCAGCTACCCTCCTCATCAGAAATCCGATGGGGGTGACGGTTTAGCCGCCGACAACTCGGCCCTGGGACAGGTAGTACTGGTTACCAGGATAGCAGTAGCAGGCCCTCAAAGGAAACCTGACCTGACACTGACTGACATTGTAAAGCCCATGATATACTTCCAGTCACAGTGCGCGATATCTGTGTATGATTTTGGTTCAAAATCCGGCACTGCACACGCCAATCGCTCGCTGCGACTGGAAGTATATCATGCACTTAATGTGGAAATGATAATAATTAAAGGTCAATGTCCTGATTCCTAATAGTCTCGAGCCCAGGAGCTACAGATTTGACTGGAAGTGGTCCAAATTTTTGTGTCTTAAAAAAGCTACTACTTTTCTCATTTACCCTCTGAAATCTTAGGGCTTAAATAAGTTTGGTTTGAATGTTACAAATTCAGCAGTTGCAGTTATGAAATTTTGCATTAAGGCCTCCTCTTCTGCTTGATATTCAAAACACAAATTTATCATTCAATATAAAGATGAGGTGGGTGTATTTATGTGTGTAGGTGTGTGTGATGTGCATGGGGGTAAAAATGTCATTCTCTGGAATGTCTTTAAATGATATGGTTACATAGACCATGCTTATTAACTACCTTGCAGATAGGCAAGGGAAAGAACAAACATCAATGTGACTATTATAGTGTTATATATCTCAGCCAATGAGTATCCTTAATTGGTATAAAGACCTGGCTCATGACTTACCCTTAATGTGTGTTGGTAGGGGAAACAAAGAAACTCTGGTGTGACTATGATAGGATCATATATCTCAGCCAATGAGTATCCTTAATTGTTTTATAGCCCAGGTTAATTACTTACCCTTAATGTGTACTGATAGATAACTGATTTTGAAGGTTGGTATGGGAAACAAAGAAACTCTGGTGTGACTATGATAGGGTCGTATATCTCAGCTTCTTGACTTTCCTTAATTGGTATGGCTAGCGCTTCACGGACACCGTCCTGCAAAAAATAAGCCGCATTAAAACAAGTATGATCAAGTTTCCATATTTGAGCACCACCATGTACATGAAAACAAAATAGAGAATAACTCGCAGGAGAAACATCAACTCACTAGCAGGGGAACATCAACTTAAAGCAATAACAGCACATTTTGAAGAGCGTCCCCAATTTTCAAAATTTGAGATTTTTGCAAGTTGTATTGGTACCTGTCTAGTAAACTATACCTGAGATTGGTATTGCTCAAAAGTGCGTATTTTTCATAAAAGAAGCGATTTTGTAATAGAATCGGCATATTTGATTGTAATTTAACGGCGGAGCTGAAACGCTAAATTTCTGTCGTCCATTGTGAAAATAGTGCCACCTCACAAAAATGACATCTAGCTTGACTCACCTGAACCAACGGAACAACTAATGGATGAGCGTAGACACGTACATAACGCTATTCCCGGCTATTTCATATTGGAAAGCTGTTTCCAGCAGCTGTTGATTATCTCCGATATTAATTATCTTAAATACACAATTCCTTATTTTGCGATACATAGACATGTTTGGGCCTTACCTTCACAGGTCTAGTTTACTAGCCAGTTACTAATGCAACTGTGCAAAAATCTCAAATTTTTTGGAAAATTGGGGGCACTCTTCAAAAGAATGTGCTGTTATTGCTTTAATTACAGGGGAGACCAATCAAGACACTGGGGAAATATTGACTCATTCATGGTGAGGCATGAACTCATTCACAAGGCAATCATCAACTCACTCACAAAGTAACATCTGTGAAAATACTATTATTGCTTCAATTGAACTATTACTTTTTTTAGTTCATTAACCCTCCCACCATCCAAAAGCGTAATCAAGATACTCCAGAGTTTTTTGGAGTTTAAGTTCAATAAGGTGTACAATTTAGCTTTTCATACTGCCCATTTAGTTTTGGAATGGATGTTTATGATTGTTTTACGTAGTGTAAGCAGTGATCTGGTTGCTCAAACCCTGTGTTCAAAACTGAAATTTAGGTATCTAATAAGCAAATAATTTGTGATGGACACACTTTTGCAACCTCAGGGAAACAAATTTGGGTCCAAGTTGATGCAATTTTTCAAAACCTAGTGTAAACCCTGCCCTATGTGTCATTCTGCTTGCAACAGACGGCACAATAAACATATTGAAGCACATTGAACTTAATTAGGTTTGTAAAATAAATGTATATACAAATTGATGGAAAAAACAAGGCACTATTAAAATTTAATTATCAGTGTAATACTTTTAGAGCAGGGGCATCAATGTGTGACTAAAATGGCATGTGGTTAGCACACTATCGATTTAGCCGGCCGCCGTCCTTCACAGTGGAATATTCAAACATTTGACTTGTTGTTGTTGATGGTTTTTATGCTGCAATTTTAATGAAAATGCATCACTGTAATTCAAAGGTTTGTATTTGAGAGATTTGTACTGGATTTTAAGTGCTAAAAAAGATGTGTTTCTATGGGAAAGAGTTCCATATGTACCCTCTCAAAATTCTACAGGAAATAAATATTTCTATTAATGGCCTAACACTAACAAATACCCTAACCTATAGGCCAAAAATAAAAAAAAAAAAATAAAAAATAATTTGTACAGGTGGAGAAATTTGGAAGGGGGTAGGTACATATGGAACTCTTGCCTTTCTATGATATTAGTATATCATGACAATGAAATGACTATTTTCAAAGCTGTAAGTGTTGACCTAAGTGAGGAATACCTTTTTTGCAGAGTTTATAATGCTAAATGTTCAAAATCTTTGACTAAGAAAACATGCAATAGTCACAAAATAGTAACAATTTGACATTATACTCACCGGCCTTACAACAGCAACAAGGGCAGCGTTTATTTCGGTGATACCGTTTTGTTTAGTCTTCACATAGTGATGAGAGCCGTTGACAGTCGATTTAATCACTTCAAAATACGCATCCTGGAAAATCGTGTCAATCCGGATATTCTGCAAAACCAAAAGAAATCGTTTGAGATGATGCTTCTACAGATGACGAAATGTTCTCTATCCTGGTGTCTTCATATATTACTATAATTATTAGTTTTAAAAGGCATATTTACAATGGCTGAGTATTTTTGTGAGGTCTTAAGTTAGCATCTGCATTGCTTGGGTTAGATTGAAAGACTTTCAATTTTAATTATGGTAAAGGTTAGAATTAGTTCAAATTTAGCAATATGACTATTAGTATTGTATTAATTGTTCTGTTTATTACGCCATCATAATCTCAAAATTAGAAAAAAATACAATATTGATTTAGCTCATGATTACATCAGGAAAAATGTTAATTTAACCAATATTTCAAATCAACAAACTATCAAAAAATTTCATCAAAATATCCTCTTAAATTATTAGTAAAACATTGTGCAATTACGATTGACTAATTATGTTCTAGTACTTTGTACAAATTCTGTCATAAACATAGACTATTTACTCTGTATTTCATATCAAAACAAGATTATTATCAAGATTTTTTTTATTTAATATTAGTCATTGTCTTCACAAACAAAACCACCACGAAATGGCAACATCTTAGAGGCAGAATAAATGAAAAACTCATCACAAAAAACAAATACCCGTCAGTTATTAGAAAACCAACTTGAACAATCAGTAATATTTTAGGTGTTTATTTTAGTTTCATGGGTTGTTACAGCATCTGGCCAGTTTTATTCCCTCAAGAAATTGCGATATAGTGATTTTAAAAATAGTATGAAGTTCCAAAATCTTTTGAAAAATTGCTCTTCTAGCTCGTGAGACAAGCTTGCTTCATCCTCAGAATTAACGAAAAATCTTCAATATTCAAGCCAAAATAGGAAAATAGGTGGTGTGCACTTTTTTGTGTGTGTGTGTGTGTGTGTATCCCGGGGTGCCCATTCAATGGACCAATTACACGATGGTAACATCCCATGAATCATTTAAAATCATTAAAATGCCATTATAATTCTCAATCACTGAGAAACTGGTTAGACAACTTAATAAAATTCTAACAGCATTCTATTGGTGTTTCTAGACACTCAGCATCCTGTACTACCTGCATGACCTTCTGAACTCGTTTCATCTTGTACTCTCTGATACCACCTATGTCCTGCAAACACACGGCAAGTTTTAGTTTGACCAATTGCACACTTTGTTTTTACCAATAACACTGATGTCTTGTATTGACGTTTACAGAATTTAGTCTGTGACACCTGCTGCATTGAGTGTTCTTCTCCAACAAATTCAGTTGACAGTGTTTGGTTTTGTACAATATACTTTAAAGTTCCCCAAAGTTTCAAATACTCAGCAGATAATTACTGGGTAACTAAGAGCAGTACCCTGTGTATTTACAGACCCCAGCTTGGATCTGGACCTGGATTATTTATACTCAACAAGTAGGTTCTTGCATCACGCTAGAGTTTTGATTTGTGAAGAAAGCCCAGTTTTAGAAGCAGTAGGAAACTGGAGTACCCAGGGTAAACCTGAGAGCGAGCTTGTACCGAAAACCAATTACACATAAAGCCTTAGGCCCGGCCCAGGGATCGAACTGGGGACCACACTGGTGTAAAGCAAAAAAAGAACCCACTACCACTTGGAAACTTGGGGTATTGATTCAACCCTGTTTGCCAGAAATCAATTGAAACAGAGATTTGAGGCTTGGGGGTTATAAAACTTGCTATTCCACAGAACTGGACTCGGGGAAAGTTGAGCATGGACCCCTCGGATTGTTGTATTTAAAGATCACTAATATTCTATCTAATATGAAGAAGCCTGTTATATACAGGGTGTGCGAGAAGGCCATAGACAAAAAAACAATGAAAAATGTGGCAAAAAGGAGTAAAAACGCCCAAAACAGGCGTGAAATCAAAAAAAATTTCAAAAATGAGGAAATGCTCTTAACCCTAACCCTGACGTCGGTTTCTAGCCTATCTCCCGGGAGGAACTGAAGGAGTGAGGGAAGAGGGGAACAAGAAAAGTCGCAAATTCGGGTGGGATCCGAACCCAGGGCCCTTTGGGCCCCAGCCCCATGACCCGGGATAGCACGCTACGGCGGTGTCGCTGGCCCGGCCAGCGATTTCGTGCCCATATGAGTCTTGGTTTGATGACGTCATCGCTACTTTCTGGAATTAGTGCATTTTTCTCAATTAACACAGTGAGTTTTGGTGAGATTTAGCTGTGCTAGGGTTAGACGGGGAGATTTGACACCCCTGTATATAGTTTGGTTTATTTCTCAGGAGAAACTGAATTGTTATGTTATGTGTAAAATTTGCCGCAATTGGGTGTGATCATGGAGGTAGAAAATAACATTAGTTTCTACATCCTTGGTATGACTGATCATCATTATTAGCACTTGCATTTGTCAACGTCATCAGAATTAACATTTTGGGGACATTTCGACAACAAAGACAACAGTACATGTGCATTCCAATTAATGTATTTATTGAAGCTAAATGCAAACTTACAGCAGGAACCATCTTGTGGCTATCTCTATCAAAGATCTCAATCTGAATCTCATAATCTCAGAGAAAGAGAGAAAAAAGAGAGAAAGAAAGAGGGAGAAAAGAGAGAAAGAAAGAGGGAGAAAAGAGAGAAAGAGAAAGGGAGAGAAAGAAGCTTGGCAAACTTACAGGTATATCAGCAGGAAACATCTTGAGCCTTGAGCATGTTTACGTGGATATGTCGCGCATTAAAAATACACATCTTATGGTTATCTCAGTCAAAGAGAAAGAGAGAAAGAAAGAGAAAGAAAGAGAGAAAAAAAAGGAAGAGAAAGGAAGAGAAAGAAGCTTAGCAAACTTACAGGTATGTCGGCAGGAAACATCTTATGACAATCTCTGTCAAAGATCTCGATTTGATTCTCATAATCTCAGAAAAAGAGAAAGAGATAAAGAGGGAGAAAAGAGAGAAAGAAAGAGAAAGGGAGAGAAAGAATCTTGGCAAACTTACAGGTATGTCAACAGGAAACATCCTGTGGTTATCTCTGTCAAAGATCTCGATTTGAATCTCATATCTCAGAGAAAGAGAGAAAGAAAGAGAAAGAGAGAAAAGGGAGCGAAAGAATCTTGGCAAACTTACAGGTATGTCAGCAGGAAACATCTTGTGGCTATCTCTGTCAAAGATCTCGATTTGAATCTCATATCTCAGAGAAAGAGAGAAAGAAAGAGAAAGAGAGAAAGGGAGAGAAAGAATCTTGGCAAACTTACAGGTATGTCAGCAGGAAACATCTTGTGGCTATCTCGGTCAAGGATTTCGATTTGAATCTCATAATCTCAGAGAAAGAAAGAGAGAGAGAGAAAAAAGAGAAAGAGAAAAAAGAGAAAGAGAGAGAAAGGGAGAGAAAGAAGCTTTGCAAACTTACAGGTATATCAGTAGGAAACATCTTGAGCCTTGAGCATGTTTACGTGGATATGTCGCGCATTAAAAATACACATCTTATGGTTATCTCAGTCAAAGAGAAAGAGAGAAAGAAAGAGAAAGAAAGAGAGAAAAAAAAGAAAGAGAAAGGAAGAGAAAGAAGCTTAGCAAACTTACAGGTATGTCGGCAGGAAACATCTTATGACAATCTCTGTCAAAGATCTCGATTTGATTCTCATAATCTCAGAAAAAGAGAAAGAGATAAAGAGGGAGAAAAGAGAGAAAGAAAGAGAAAGGGAGAGAAAGAATCTTGGCAAACTTACAGGTATGTCAGCAGGAAACATCTTGTGGCTATCTCGGTCAAGGATTTCGATTTGAATCTCATAATCTCAGAGAAAGAGAGAAAGAAAGAGAAAGAGAGAAAAGGGAGCGAAAGAATCTTGGCAAACTTACAGGTATGTCAGCAGGAAACATCTTGTGGCTATCTCGGTCAAGGATTTCGATTTGAATCTCATAATCTCAGAGAAAGAAAGAGAGAGAGAGAAAGAGAAAGAGAAAAAAGAGAAAGAGAGAGAAAGGGAGAGAAAGAAGCTTTGCAAACTTACAGGTATGTCAGTAGGAAACATCTTATGGTTATCTCCGTCAAAGATCTCGAATTGAATCTCATAATCTCAGAGAAAGAGAAAGGGAGAAAGAGAAAGAGAGAGAGAGAGAGAGAAAGGGAGAGAAAGAAGCTTGGCAAACTTACAGGTATGTCAGCAGGAAACATCTTGTGACTATCTCTGTCGAAGATCTCAATTTGAATCTCATAATCTCAGAGAAAGAGAAAAAAGAGAAAGAGAGAGAGGAAGAGAAACAGAGAAAGGGAGAGAAAGAAAGAATCTTGGCAAACTTACAGATATGTCAGCAGGAAACGTCTTGTGGCTATGTCAGAATCTCATTATCTCAGAGAAAGAGAAAGAGAAAGCGAGAAAGAGAGAGAGAGAGAGAAAGAAGCTTGGCAAACTTACAGGTATGTCAGCAGGAAACATCTTATGGCTATCTCGGTCAAAGATCTCGATTTGAATATCATAATCTCAGGAGAGAAAACAGATAAAGATAGAGAAAGAGAGAGAGAAAAAAAAAGAGCAAGAAAGAGAGAGAGAGAGAGAGAAAGAAAGAGAGAAAGGGAGAGAAAGGAGCTTGGCAAACTTACAGGTATGTCAGCAGCGAACATCTTGTAGCTATCTCTGTCAAAGATCTCAATTTGAGTCTCATAATTTCAGAGAAAGAGAGAAAAAAAGAGAGAGAAAAAGAGAAATGGAGAGAAAGAATCTTGGTAAACTTACTGGTATGTCGGCAGGAAACATCTTGTGGCTATCTCGGTCAAAGATCTCAATCTGAATCTCATAAAATCTTCCTGTTTGTAGAACCCAGTTCTTACCAGGAAATATCACAAAACCTGTGAACAACAGAGACATATATAAAAATTCAGACTGTCCATTAAAAAAACAAAACAAAACTTAACAGCAACCTTTAATGGAAGCTACTGTTATAGATCTATAAGATATATACAGTCAGGGCTGTAAACATGCTAAATTTCCTGGGAATACAATGCAAAGTTCTCTCCAAGATTGCAAAATTTCCCTCCAAGATTTCAAAATTTAACTTCAAATCTTATGTATTTCTTTATTTAAAGGACAAAAATTTCCCTCCAGATATCAAAATTTCCTGGGAAGGTCATCCCCAATTCCCCACTTTTTCCAGGCATGTACTGCATATGCCAACTAAATATTCCAAGAAAAAATATACCAAATGCTGTAAATGTTAATCCTTTCAACCCTGATAACATTCTATATAGGTGAATCAGGCCACCCTCGTTCGCGGGGACAAAACCGGATTTAAAAGTTTGGTTTTACTACTACATAGATTATAATATTAAAGTCTGTTTTTGACCTGGTTCCCAAATGAAGGCTAAATTATGACAAATATGGTCATGAAAATTAATTTTGAGGGAAAAAAATTGATCTAGGGCTTGGAGACCAAGCAGCCAAGATACCCGCCAACTAAAATACCTCATACATACCTAGATATTTTGGTTCTATGACATGAATGCCTGCTGATGGAAGACTAAACACATCATCACGGATATCTAAACACGCAAGTTAAGGTGTATTGATCAAAGTCTGATAAAAATGAATGACAAATCCCAAGAACAATGTACATCATTTGAAGAACAAAACACAGAAATAAACAGGTTTTTTTCAACTAAGGCAACAAAGGTTAAAATCAGGGAGTCTTATCATTTTCCCGTTTTCTTAGTTAATTAATTTCAGGTGTGTTGTGATCCTCATCACTTGATTTGTCTGAAGAGGAGATTTTTATTATATAAAACACTCCAAAAAATAAAATTACATTTTTGATTTTCCCAGTACCCCAGATTTTACCGAAGTGGTCAAAATTTTGGTATCTTCTATCTGAAGAAAGCTACTATTTTTTATCATTTACCCTGTGAAATCTTACAGCAAAAGGATGAAGTTATGAGCTAAAGTGTACCCCATTTTGGTTGACCAATATTATGGGGCTTACAAATTCACGGTTTTAGCTCTCACATCAAAACGGATTGAAATGTTGGTGCGAAACATCACAGATGAGGTATGGGGGCAAAAGCCATTCTATTAAGATGAAAAATTAATATACTTAAAGTGACAGGAGGAGCTAGGAGATTTTTTTAGGATATGAATTTCTCTCAAATTTCACTGGATCGGTTGTAGACCACCTACCGAGAACATTTCGAAGGTTTATTGAACAAACAGGTGCAAAAGAAAACCGCAAACCTTGTTTTGAACTTGACTGCTATTGTATTCGTTCCCCATAGAAAACCATGCTTTGACTTTCTGTCGTGCACAACAGAAACTACTAAATCATTATCTTATTACATAAAGACGGCGTATTGGGCTTATTCACTTCAGGTGTGATCTAATACATTGGTAAGCATTCCAAATATTAAAAAAACCTAGGTTCGAGAGAAATTGGGGGCGCTTCTTTCTGGAATTATCATGTCTCTTTAAAGTGGCCCCCAAGTTTTTCTATGCTCTTAAAATCAGACCACCCCCTTTAATCACTTGTACCTGAGATGAAACTTTACATGAAACACTGCGATATTTCTCTACTGAGATATTTTGATTTTTTACATGTTCAAATTCCAGCTTTTTAATCCATATTTTGTCTTGCAAGTTTTTCAGACCTGGAAACATCTTCTGTGTTTTCCAAGAACATTGGTACACGTATGACAAGAAGGATACTTCTATCCGTAAGTTGATCTCTGTAGTGCCAAGAGTGAGTCCTGTTACCATGGAGTGTCCTCATCTAAAGTAGCGATATTGGTGTCTTGAACTACTCGCTTGTACTGGCTAGATGGCATGGGTACGACTGAAAAGAGAACAAAATAAATTCAAGTGAGGTGGGTTTGAGGGACAGACAAGAATAGAAAGGACAGAAAAGTTATGAGGGTAAATAAGTAAGCGATATTGGTGTCTTAACTACAGCTTGTACTGGCTAGCGATGGCAAGGGGTTTATAAAAAATACATTTACAATAACATAATGGAATGGCAAAAAGAGAACAAAATAAATTCAAGTGGTTGGTTTGATGCACAGGGACAGACATAGAAAGACAGACAAGTTATGAGGGTAAACTAAAAGTTAGCGTATTGGTGGCTGAACACTAGCTTGTACTGGCTAGATGGCATGGGTACGACTGGCAAAGAGAACAAAATAAATCAAAATACAAGTGAAGTGGGTGGATGAAAGACAGACAGACGAATAGAAAGATGCACAGACAAGTTATTAGGGTGACTTTTGTGACTTTTCTTTTGTCAATTAGACACACAAGTAGCAAAATAGACTACAAGTAGCAAAATGAGACATAAAATAGCAAAATTAGACATAAACGTAGCAAAATTAACTAACAATAAAAATTAGACATCGAATAGCAAAATTGGACACAAAAGTAGCAAAATTGGACAACAAGAACAAAATTAGACAAAAAAGCAATGGCATGTTGCATCTGCTGAACTAAAAAATGACAGATCATTGAAATAGTTTTGTCATAACTTCCACAAAGAAAACTGCACTGGGGGAAAAATCATGCTATCGGGCTGGATTTGATCTGGTGCGCTTCGTGTACAATACAAGTCAGTTACATGGATGAAGTATGTATGCATGGGTCGTTTATTCAAGTTTGCACACACTGGCCACTCTGGGGGAAATGATCTTTGTTAACCCACAGACATTTAAATTTATTCTCATTAACAGACCAAAATTCCAATTCAGGAGTTGATTGTACCATTTAGGACTTGTTATTTTTCCCTGTCTCATCTTCTCTACTTGGTACTTGACTTGTGCATGGATCAGTATTGTATATGTCCATGATGGGTTTAGCATTATGGTGGTCTATCTACTATCATCCGGATGATCTTGGTTTCACATCCTGTAAGGTAACAAAAAAATTAAGCTTATAATCAGGGGTGTGAGAGGGCCCATCAATATAACAAAAAACAAACAAAAGGAGGAAAAAAGGAGTAAAAATTGCCAAAACAGGCTGAAAATAAGGAAACAGCTAAAATTTTTGGCACTACAAAATTTCAAAAACCAGGAAAATCCTTTAAATGATGACATGTCACACACCTCTGTATAATAAATAAATTACCACCATGCAGGTAATTTGTTATATAGTCTCGTTGCTGTAAAGTCCATGAAATACAAAGGTAATCGCAAGGAGCGCAGCGCTTTTTTTACAGCACTGTATTTGCTAATTGGGAAAGCGACTGACGATAACTAATCAATAAATTGCTAGCATGCCTAAGTTAATTGTCATGCAATCCCTGTTTGACTTCATTAAAATCCGTCTCTTGATTACAATTGCCAGTACATCATGGCCTTAAGGCATGCTTGTGATATAGTCCCCCTGTGCAAATCGCCCCAACTCTTGGGCCTTTTGTACACTTGATAAGGAATGTTTTCATTTGAATAAGGTTCGTTTATAGATTGATGTTGGTGATTCAACATCGGGCATACAAAGCCTGCCGCCCCGTAGCACACCTGCAGGGCTCAATCAGTATGATAAAGGCTATGAATGCGTATTTGTTGGCATTTTTTCTTTGCACCTCTAACACGTCAGTAGACGAGGTGCTAACTTGTTGTTTTGTAAACATTGATGTCACCTCATCTACTACTCCTATTACGCTATATATACGATGGTGGTCGCCTGGCTCAGCCAGTGATTTCATGCCATAGGTCTTTGTTTGAGATGCAATTGCTACATGCGGACTTATTGCATTTTCTCATTAGTGCAATGGTACTTTGTAGTATTGTATGGTTAGGGTTTAATGTTTTATTATTAAAGTGATATAATCCCTGCATTGGTTAATTATTTAATTTCCCACTCCACTTGGCTCTCCCCCATGTAGCAGGTTGTGTATAATTTATATGCTAAATACTGCAGTGAGTAATTAGCACCAACTCTGGGTTTTTTTTTTCCTGATAAGTGTCGGTCTCTCTAAAGGGGCTCAAGCCAACATCTGGACAGTGAAAATTGACTGATTCACATACCTGGTTTTGCTTTGAACATAACTGAGCTTGATGGGTCTAGTGATTTGAAGTGAGACACCAATGCACACAGGCCTTACACATTTAACAGCACATTTTTTTGGCAGAGCACTCCCCAATTTTTCAATTTTGATATTTTTGCACATTGTGTTGGTAATTGTTCCAGGAACCGATACCTGTGAATGGGATGCTCAAAATTATCTCCCCAAAATTTGTCGAAGTTAACTATTTTATACATGTAATACTTTACCAATGATCCACTCTGCATTTTTTGTGCTCAAAAAGCCCTTGAGACACCCCTAATGGCCACATTAAAAACTTTCAGTGCGCCCATGCCTAGCACGGTCCCATGCTCGCATCGGTACGCCCATCCATACGTCCTGACCTTCGCTCATTTTTTACCTTCCCCAAGGGCTTCCACTTGCGGGGAAGGGGCCTTGGATGATGGTTACTAGTTGGATCATATCGTAAGTATACATGTATAAAATAGCATAACTTCACATTTTGGTGAGTAAATATTCTATTTCATCCATTATAGTGACATTACGATGATCCACTAGTGCATTACTGCCATCACTGGTCACTAGGTGGAGGACGTGGAGCCGGTAGTCTCACTTGTAGCGGGGTACCTTTCTCGCCATTTTGAAGTTTAAATGGAATCTGAAATAATTTGCCCCAATCTACTGAACTGCCATAAACTCAGCAAAAAAAAAAACATCTGTATCAAAGCACTAAAGTTATAACAAAACCGGCACTGCCCTCACCTTATGAGCATTTGATAAGGATGCATGGCATCCCTCCTCTTATGCTGACTGCTTTGTTGTTGCCACAGGATGTTTTGGCCACGATTTGATTACTTGTAAGGACGACTTTCATATAAATGTTCTGAACGTTAATGCGTCCTCCATCCACTGCCTGCTCTGCTTCCATATATCAATACTTCACTCCTAAGTGAAAAGCCCAAATGTTGCCTTGACTTCTCATTCTGAGCATGGGCGGTTTAAAAGGCTGATGTACTTGTCCATTGACGAGGCTTTCACTTTCAAAGCCATCAGAGTGAGGGAAGTGACCCAGCGTTAAAATGTTAGCTTTGTTGCAGGGTTTTGGTAACTTAAAACTTAAATGTAAGGTTTAGTTTTAGAGATGAATACGGTGTCAGAAATAGAGGAATCAAGATTTCCTTAAGAAGGCAGTAAGGGTGTAATCAACATTTTTTTGTGGAGAGCCTTACTGGACACCCCAGCGTTTACCACTCCAGGATCAGTCCATTCTGGGACTCTTGGAACCAACTATAGGCTGAGGTGCCATAATTGGAGTTTCTGTGTTGTTGTTGACCAGGAACCAGCACTAGGAGTTTAGTGACATAGTGAGATCTGAGAATCTCATATCCTTCTTGTCTCTAGATGACCGCAATGAATTTCCTGACATCTCTGGTGACGTAGAATGCCGCCATCAGAATGAATGCTGTCTTTCTTTCTAGTCAAATCGAGAAAAGTGGCGGCCTTTGTCGCAATGTTCAAACGTTGCGCCAGCGTCATCAATATTTACGTGGGTGTAAAAATGGGCGCATTGAGTCGACACGAGCTGTGTGAAGAGATGGTAAGGCAGATCGGATCAACCTTGTTGTTTTTTTTTGTTTCATGCACCGGACTTGAAGCGTCGAAGTCTACTATATAGAAAATAGTGGAGGTTGGCGTCCTTCTTGCTCCCGCCGCCAGGGAGGCAGCTGCTTCTCTTAAACCTTAGCGTTGGAAGCCGAAGCTTGAGAGAGAGGCCACACCGACAATTGTAGAGATTTATCCTTTGGAGCGACACTCTTGTTTCTTCCGTCCCCGAAACAATTTTGCCTTAAAGGAATCAGTCATGGATGGCCTTCCAACAAGCTGACCAGTTCCGTAAAACCAACCTTACGTGGGCCAAAATGGGCGACAAGCAGTATCTTACTTGACCATGATTGCTGTAACTTTGTTAGTACCTTCGCCAAATTGTTAACGGGGTGGAAACACGTATGCAATCAGGTTCCCCCAACTTATTGGAACAAACAGTTGTAAGGAAGCTTTGAATTGTTTTTATTATAGCATTCCGAGATTTCCATTTTATTGAAAAGTTCAAGAGCATAGTTATATCTTTCGAATTTCGTGTTTTTTTATTTGTGAGCGAATATATAGGCCTATAAATTTTGACTAGTTAAAAGTCAGATTGACCTGGTTTATATCAGACTGTGCCCATACCATTGGTGAAAGCACCGGTGAGTTTATGAAAAGGATCTAATGCTCATGGGTGACTGGTTCTGTGCGGCAGCGGTGGGTGCCGGCCAAATAATCCGACAGTGCATGCTTGGTTTTTAGAGCCCTGAGGAGGACGTTTTTATTTTTCTACTTCTTTTAACCTCCTCCGTGCCTCTGTTTGCAAACCAATTTTATAATTATAACACCATTTAAAGCCGGGCGTTTCTACTATTCTACTAAACGTTAATTTCTGTCTACGTTTGGGTATTGCGTTGGTGTTTAACTTTAATAAATTAGTGAAAGACCACGTTGCTGATTATTTTTTGTCAATTTATTCGTTCGGGAGAGAGAGAGGGAGACTCAGAATGATGGCACCCACCAGCACCGAACTTTTATTTCATCCAAATGTGAGAGTCGACCCGTTTAAACTCTTACATAGTGGGTGCACGGTGGATCACTGATAGAAAATCCTCTCTCGGCGATGGGCGACTTTTTGCGTAGACGGTAGTGGCTTGGAGTGATTTGCAGCAGTTTTTGAGTTCAGCTGATTTTGGAGCTGATGGATCTGGTGGTTGAGGACGGTAACGCCAAGTATTACATCACGTGCCATTTTGCAGTGCGCAGTAATACCAACAATCCTCAATCATTCGCCGCGGTGTTCACTTCGATGTCGGATAAAGTTAAGCTGAACTGTAATATGCGTGTTTTTGAACTTTTCTTTCCCGGCGTTCAAGAAAGAAGACTGCTTGAGAAGCGAGGTCAAAGCCTGTAATGCGCGAGTAGACAAAAGACGAGAAGACAATACAGCAACAAGCAGAAGAGCTAGAAGACAAACGAAGCAAGACCAGATTTTGCATATTTTGCATTTTCAAGTCGAGGTAAAAATTAGGAAGGCCCTACTGACATTTTTCCTTCACTGTTCGCCGGCTTACTCTAATGATTGAAGTACTGTCTCGTTTCTAAGGCTGTTTGATGAAATGCTTTAAATTGTGACAGCTCCCACTTTTTAGTGACATTATTTGTAACATACTTGACGTTGTGTCAAATGAAGTTCTAACAGTTTGATTTTAACATGTGAACGTATAATACCATTGCGTTTCCTTTTATTGGTAATTATAATATAGTATTAAATTTTTTATTTTTTTTCCCACCATATTTTTATGTACTTCTTTGTCGTTTTTAATTTTTTTGAAGTAAAATTTTCCATTTTTACGTTTTCCTTTTGGTGGAAATACTTTCAGTTGAGATTGATGAAGTTAAATTCATACAATATGTCTGATTTATAGATACCGACAGAGAATCTGGGGATGACGAGCCGCAGGTAGTTGGGATCCTCATATGTACCCACACCAACCGTTTCTGTAAAGTGTGCCAGGACTTTTTTTTTGAGCAATGGGTAGAAAACTCGAGTAAGCCATTACTACATACAATAACGGTGCTCCAACTTTAGAGCAAGCTTTGTGGAAGTTTTTTAAACAGACAAGCCTTTGATTATTGGGATCAATTGCCCGAGAAGGGAAAGGGGAAATTTTTGACTCGGCAGACAACACATTGGCTACTGTTTTTGGCAAGGCAATTCAAAACAGAAAAGTTAACGAGATTTTTCTTCTCACTCCAGGCAATCGGGTTGAATCTTTGGAATTGTATGTTGGCCGAGTTAAACAAAATTGTAAAATCTCTGCTTTGTAGAGGAGCATTATTAGGGTTATGCTTTTAAGCAAAAAAGGAATAAAGCGTAGATCATACAGGGATTAATCCCATCCTTAAAAACAAAGTGCTTAGAACAAGGTCCCCCGGTCTTTGGAACAAGCCTTGGCAATAGCCAAGCACTTGAATTTGCTGAGAATGTTTGCAAATCTGAGCAAAACTTGTGCCGGTTGAAGTGCGTGTGCGACAATAATGTAGACAAATCAACCAAGTTTGCATAGTTGACGCAAATGGTCGCCGTATTGGTCAACAAAGGTGGAAAATTTGCATAACAATCAAAGGATTGGTTTCAGGAACAAACATGAAACTAGAGGTAGAGAAATGTCAGCGGTACTCTCCTCAAGGAGTAGGTACTATGAACATCATAGGGGATTTCGCTTGGAGTCCTCAAAGAAATCAAATATGATGATACCAAAGATCTGTAAGATTTGCTCATAGGATAATGAACGAGTGAGGATCTCGAGAACGCGGTCAAGATTTTCCCGAAGACGTTCCAATTCAAATTCGCCCAAACGTTCGCGGTATGATTCCGACGAATGAACGATGGTCCGGGGTGAAAGTATGACACGTATATGCAATATTCCGTTCTATATCTCCAAACAGAGATTCGATCATAATCAACATTCATATTGCGAGAATTGTTATCGCAAGTTCCGCTCCTCTCGAGATCAATCTCAGTCACAATAGGTATAATGACGGTCATAGGCCTACTGATCGATCTCATTCACCAAATGGGTATGATGACGGTCATAGGCCTACCAATCCAATAAAGTCCTCACGTGAATTTAAACAAGTGCAAGTCACAGATGACGAGCGATCCGTGACGCGACTCAGTTCTGAAAAGGCTAACACTTTTTTCTTTTTCGGTTCAAAGCTCGAACCCAGAATTACCAAGAAAATTCTCTCTCCCATACATGTCAGGTGAACATGATGGAAATTGATGTATGCATTTATCGCTTCGGGGCAGTACCAGTTTCTTTTTCAATGAAACTGTATACAGAGATATACCTAGTTTACGGAATCAAAAACTTGAACAGTTCAACGGTTCTATTTCCGGTGTTTCGGGACACCAAATGGATGTTTGGATTGTTTGGTGGAATGCGACATTACAAATATCACATTTATTTCGCATATGATTTGTGGTATCCGTGATGTACAACATCTGTAATAAATAGTTTTGGGATTTCCTGTTAGAATGAGGTAGATTTTGAAACATCTCATGATTTTTTCTTTGACCGTAAGGTGGTGTTAGTAGGGGATCCATGGGTGGCATTTTTGAGGGAACCCCCTACTCAAAATACACTAAAAGGTTTGAACGTTTTTTGGACAATTCGAGGTGGCCGATTGACTATGCACCATGCAAAATTGTGGCAAGTTGTTGGAAAGTGGATTTTTAAAGCGGCAATTACCCGATTTTCCGTTATTTTTTTTAAATATAGCTTTATGACACCATGTGCAAGATCCACTATTTGACGAAAGGGTTTAAGAAGTGTTTTATGTCAATTTGAGGGTGTTGATTTCAAATAGACACCTTACAAAATCACCACATTGATGGAAAGTGGATTTTTAAAGGGAAAATTTACCCGATTTTCGTTATTTTTTTTAAATATAGCTTTATGACACCATGTGCAAGATCCACTATTTGACGAAAGGGTTTAAGAAGTGTTTTATGTCAATTTGAGGGTGTTGATTTCAAATAGACACCTTACAAAATCACCACATTGATGGAAAGTTGATTTTTAAGTAAATTTCCCCGTTTTTCCTTATTTTATTTTAATATAGCATTATCAAACAATGCCCAAGATCCACTAATATGACTAAAAAGTTTTAGGAAGTGTGGAAAATTGATTTTAAAGGGGAAATACTAAATTTTCCTAGATTTTGGAAAAGGACTTCAAGAGAAATAATAATTTGAGAGCACATAGAGATCCTCTGGAGGAGGGCTGGCCTTATTATCGTGTTCATGTAATGTTTGCCTAAAACTGGTCATTAGAATTAAAGGCACTCTTCTATTGACAAATTAGATTGAAAATCAAATATTAAATAGTCGAGTTGTTATAAGTGGTTAAGAATTTGTTTTACTTTTCTTTTTCTGCTCCAAATATTGTCCTTATGTGAGGAGTTTCAAAGAAGGATCTTTTGTTTTCATCAGTTTCCAGATAAAAATCATGTTTTTTTTATCATACTTCAGGTAATTATCATTTCATGTTTACCAAAGTTTATAGTAATATTGAAAGAAAACTGTCAAAAAACTTGTTTTGGTGTCTAAGTTATTATTAAGTGCTTTTTAAATGTGGGCTGGGTCTAAATAGCAAATCTTAGTTTAAGACTGATATAAATGGCATTTAGAGGAATTTCATCATTGTCGAAAGAACAAAGGCATATGATCCAAACGTGACGTAACCAGCGTGGGAAGGGGCGACCCCAGTTAGAATTTTACCCTTCTTCTTGTCCCATGAAGGGCAAGGTAGGAACGGGTTCATTGGGGAATGCAATGCTCTTGCTTGCCCCTGCCTGCCTGCTCCCTCCCCCAAAAATGAAATGTCTGGTTACACCAATGGATAAAAAATGGATCTCAAAAGGTTCCAGCCTGAAAAAAAATGTTCATTGTGGTTGATTGGTTCTCAAGATATGGTCCACTGAACAATAAGTCAGCAAAACAGACTTGTCAGGGAGCAATTATTTTTTAAGGCTACGTCACACAGGCCATTTTTTGCTAGAAAACCACTTCCAGACTGCTGAAGACTGGGTGCCGATTGGCCAATTTTCGAAAATCATGAGCAGTTTTTCTTTTTCATGTTTTAGTTTTGTTTGGCAAGCTTTGGGGCTGTTCTGTACAATCTACTGTAGTCTTAGGGGATTATTTGCTAGAAAACCACTTCCAGACTGCTGAAGACTGGGTGCCGATTGGCCAATTTTCGAAAATCGTGAGTTTAATTTCCCCCTTTTTCATGTGTAGTTTTTGGCCAAGTCCTTGGACTGTCCTTACAGTCTTTCTGCAGTCTGTGTGATCGGATCAACGTGCAAATTGGAAAAAAAAAACGCCAGGATTTTTTCTAAAAAAAATCGTGGCGGGTTTTGGAACCGGGAAGTCGGTTTGAACACATGAGCGGTTGGAAGCGGTAGCCGAATTAGTTGGTGCGCATCACGAGTGGTTGTGTGCAGTTAAAAGGGTCGCGGCAATGAGATCTTGCTCCCACTGGAGAAAAATGCAGCTAACGGGACATGTTAATATCGGCGATTGAACTCTGCGACTCACAGAAGATACTTCGCCGACTTGCAGTCTTGACAGTAACATGTCACAACTGGTGCTGTCGTGTTAAGGTCTGCGACTGATTGGGAACTGAACAAGTGCCATGCTTGATCTTGTTGATTTTATGATGCTGTCGCCTACTGCTAGCGATGAGCATCTCTTGTCTTGTAAATTTGTAAGTTTGACAAGACGAAATTTTGAAAAAAAAGTTTCTTGTGTAGGGGAAAGGTTAGGTCGCGTCGCGAGTTGTCTTCTATGTGACTGTACTTTGCGCAACAACCTCGGCGACCAATAGTCTTGACCATCAAACATATCACAACTTGTGCCGTTGTTTCGCGACTGATCGGGTACTGAAAACGTGGCGTCGCCAATTAAACATGGCTTGAATCTTGTTTATTTCATGATGCTGTCGCACGAGGTAGGCCTACTGCTAGGCGGTTCAGCATCCTTTGGAAACTCGCAGACTAATCATCCCGGTCGGGATAAAAATTATAAATTTTGCAAGTTTGAACAAGACTGTAGCCGAATTTTAAAAACAATGCGGTCTTGTGTAGTCGGGAAGAGGTTGGGTCGGGAGCTGTCTTCTGTGTGACCGTACCTTTAGGCATGGAAATCCCAATGGCCAAATCGAGCAGACCGTGTCCTACACCCCCCCCCCCCCCACCCACCATGACACAAACAGGAAAAACTGGTATTAGCACAAAATGCATGCTTATTGATTTAGATTTGAAAACGCCCGGTGCCAAAAAAATTATGGTATTATCATTGCCATCCTGAAAAATACCCAGGCACAATCTGAAGTTGTGCTAAAAACCAGTTTCTGTCTTGTGCCAGAGTCAGAGGCACTGTAAAAATAAAGGCCATAACATTAAAGCCATTTTTACAGTTTACACCTTTTCCCGCTGGTGGTGTTGGGGGCCTCAAGATTAGACCCTCTTTTTCTTACTTTTGTACACAATGGACCCCGTTTTGTGCTGCTGTATTACCTTTTACCAATAACCCCCTTTTTAAAATTTTCAGATACTCAATAAACCCCATTTTCTTCTTCCTGAATATTGCTATACCCACCTTGTTTCACAAGTTTCCATAAAATTATTCCCCTTTTTAAACAATTTTTACATCCCACATTCAAAATTTGCACATGCTACGCGCACATTTTGAAACAATTTTATTAAGTTCATGGCAACAGTTTTATAATTCAGAGAAATTGAACTCTGGAGAGACGCACTTCTTATTGAACGTCAGGTTGTTACTTCAATGGCCCCCTTCTTAAGGGCTGTGTCAACCCGGGTGCTTTTGTTTTTACCAACGGAATTTCTGATTGTTGCCCACCATTGAAACATCAAACTGTGTTCTATAGTTACGAACAAAGGCATCCACTGCAAACAACCTGAGCTGTATTTTTGTGATTTTAAAAACAGCTATTTGACATTTAAAGTGCACAAAAAAACAAACCGCTTGGTCTAACGGCGGGAATTTAAGGCAATTTCCACGCGTCAGGGCAAGGCGCACCATCGGTCACGCGGCTGAATGTTTTTGCTGCGTAATGAACGCGTGCGCGTGTTTTAATTACTTTTGCGCGAAACGCATATTGGAAAAAACTGAAAAATAATATTTGAAAAATGTAACAAAGCGCTAATTTAGACCAGATGAAAATTTCAATTTTCTTTTAATTCTGGAGGTAGACGACAAAATATGTTTATTCAAGAAGGGCATAAAGATGGCATTTTCGGCACTTGCACAACATACTCAATTTTGGAAGTTCAAACAGATAAAAGTTATTTGAAAAGAGACAGCTTGAAATGTCATGAAAAGTCACTTTTTACTCAAAAACCACAGATGTTCTCAATGTTCAATTTTCGCAAAAATTGGCAAATTTTCAGACAAGATAACGCCAAAATACTACGAAGTAAAAGGTAAGGGTTAACTTTCTACGATATTAAATAGGTCTTATCGATGGAAGGGTTTCGTGTGATTGGTGGTGTTAGATGTATTTTTTTCGGGTTTTTTTTATCAAATTTTTCATTTTTCGATTCTAAACTAAGATATTGTCCATATATATACTCAAAGTTTGGAAAAGAAAAAGTAAAAATTACACTTTTTGACAATTTTTCCTTATTTTCGAAAAGTAAGCTCTATTTTCAAAAAATGAAAAAAACCGTCCCTCTAGACAAATTTGATCTTGTTTCAAAATAAACAATAAGAAATCATGAAAATTCAAATTGTTTTTTGTTATGCGGTCTGAAAATTTTGGCGGCAAAAAATCGGTTTTTAAGTATTTTCTCAAAATACGAAAAAAAATGTTTTACATTCATATGATGCCATCATCGGGTTCAATAGTCCAATTTTCTTTCTAGAAAGGTATACTTTTACATCAATAATCAAAATTTGCCAGTTACAAAACCAAAATAGATACTCGGAAAAACTCAAGGTTCACACTGCCCCTTAAGTTACATACTGAATGACCACCCACTTCTATTCAGGCTGTTGTACTGAATGACCCCTTATTTTTTTGGTAATATTTACCTGAAAGGCCCCTACTTTTCACCTTATGGCCGAGACACATAACCGTCACTTAAGATGGGCACAGTGTCCCCGGACTTTTAGACTGCAGACATGGACCTTGAACGTTTTCATAGCAAATCAAGACTCGGTTGTTATGTAATGGTAAAAAATCGTGTAACTAAAATGCTGCCCTAAATTGACAGACAGACGGAGTCAAGTAGTTAATTTAACTTGTCAAATTAGAACTTTAGTTTCTGAAAGAATTATTAGGTGCTATTAATCGTACTGATGCTGTCATTGGACAAAGTGACACATCATGTGTAAAGGTTTAGGTGCAAATAATATTCACCCACGTCGGCGGTTACTCACGAGCTCTTTAAATCGGGTAGTACTCTTACTTCAGTTAGCGGTAGTAGCGGTTTTCAAACATTTTAATGAAAAATCAAACAAATTTATTATATTTTGTAATTCGAGGTCTGATTGTTCCCGGTTTATTTATTTATTAACAAATTTGTTCATAAATTGGGTTAGAGTCCCTTAAAACAAGAATTTCACCTGTCACCAAAATTTATAATTTGCCCATTTGCAGCAGATTTGAACCAGCCCCTCGAATTGACCTCTAAAACACATCTCAGA
Organism: Ophioderma brevispina; assembly: GCA_023653785.1. Classification (NCBI taxonomy): domain Eukaryota; kingdom Metazoa; phylum Echinodermata; class Ophiuroidea; order Amphilepidida; family Ophiodermatidae; genus Ophioderma; species Ophioderma brevispina. Next base: position 63,991 of record JAMKCH010008432.1, read on the forward strand.
TTTTTAGTGTATCTTGAGTAGGGGTCAACCTTATTTTGAGCCTTTTAGGCCTGATGGATCCCCTAGTATGTGAAAGTTCCATTTCTTTCCAAAGGAAACAATATCCCTCTGTGGGTGTTAGCAGTATGAATGAGATAATTATAGTCAAAAAAACAATCGGATGGTCATACCACTGAAATGCAAATTCAAAAACTGATATGCCATTATCTCCTGATTATGCGGGATATTTGAACCAAAACTCTAAAGAATGTGTTCTGTTTGCGCTGGCTACAGCTACTGTATCCAAGAAAGGTATAATTCCGTGTTGGTGAGAACATATATGATGTATGTTACTTTGTTATGAAAACACTCCCATGGGCAATTATTTTCCATAAAAATAATGCAGGTGAAGTGTATGAATATGCAAAAGCAACGTGGACAATTGTTCAATCATTCTGTACTCATCCCTCACATCTGATCGACACAGAAATGATTCAAGTAGGGGCAAACACTTACCCGCCAGTAGATTTGTCAAATTTCCGATCTGATTAGAAGAACAAAAAGAACAAGTCCAATCACTCATGGATGAATACGGAGAGTATATCTAACATTCGCGTGATTTCGGCGAATGAATTGTGCGCAAGAAATTGTACTGACAGATTCTAATACTCCAAAACAACGTACTTACAGAGTAGCCCAAAACTTAGGGAAGTTTTAAGGGAGAAAGTGGATGAATTAATCGAGGACGATATGATTGAGTTCTCAACTTCTAGTTTTGCAGCCCTTGCTCTTTTGGTTAAAAAGAAAATCGCCTGGTAAGGCACACAGTACAGATTTGTGGTTAGACTACAGAATTGACAAATCAAATAAAATACAAAGATTCACACAGCTTAACGTATAGCTTGATTCCATAGAACGCATTGCATGGCAATCATAATTTTAGTAAAACCTCCGGGGGGGGGGGGGGGGCTTTTAGCCAGGGATTTTGGCAGGTAGATGAAACCGAGCGAAGCGAGCGATAGGGAAAAAACTGCCTTTTCCACTGGCGACGGACTCTCTCAATGAAAGTCATGCCAATGGGTCTGAGAAACAGCAGTGCAACATTCCAAAGGTAATGGAATTAGTGTTCGGGGAATGCACTGGGGGGGGACAAAGGTGTTTTGGTGTTTTTATAGATGAACGTAATCATTTTCGGGAGAAGACGAAGGAAGAAACTTGCAAGAAAGATTGGCAAATTTTAAGGCGAAACCTTTGAATAGATTGCGTGACGCTGGACCTGAAGTTAGGCCAGATAAATGTCAAATCTTCTGTAAAGAAGTAACATTTCTGGGACACGGGTTGTTAACACGTGAAGGTGTAAGACCCGATCGTAGTTTAGTAATATTGAGAGGTTGAGAAATGGCCACGTCCAACTAGTGTTACTTCGCTCAGGGGTTCTAGGCCTAACTGGATTTTACAGAAAAATTCATACAAAATTATGCCAAAAATTGCTCAGCCATTGATTAAGTGATAAACCTCACAGAAAGGGTTGAATTTGCAATTGGTCAGAAATTGTGGAAGTAGAACAAGACGTTGCGAGACGGGCATGATTTGCATCCGTATTGACTTTCCCGATTATGATCAACCATTCATTTGTATGT
>JAMKCH010008433.1:0-42965 GCA_023653785.1 Ophioderma brevispina
CCGGCATTTTGCCTTAAAGAGGCATTAAGTGTGTAAATACATGGCGTTTCATTGTTTTGGCGGCCATTTTGGAATATGACGCCCTCTAGAGGCAGGTTAAGCATGCCAAAAGGTTCCAACTATTCCTTGAATTGTTTTGGTGTAACTGCAACTAAGTAGTCGCATAGTGCATGAATTTGGATCAAAAGTTAAGATATATGTCAAAAAAGGGCATTAAGTGAATATTGGCCGCCATTTTGAAAAAAAGCGCCCTCACTCTAACCCAGGATGGAGATTTTTGCAGACAACCCGATTTTGATAGCTATATGTATAAGGTTTCCAAAAATAGCGGTCTCCAAAAATCCACGGGGGGGTGCAGGGTTTCGGTTATGGGCTCATGACCTAAAAGCTATTTAATGTTAACCATATTAAGTATCCACATACTTTAAAGGTGCGTGTTCCGATCCTTTTTGGGACCCCATTTACTCGGAATTAGTATCAATTTTGATACCAGATGAAAGGCTGTATTTTTGTTATTGTCGCCCTGAAATTTGAGCCCTCAAATCCATTTCATTACAAAGATAAATGGTTATGGTTAAACATCAATATTAGCACAAAGTTGAATAGGGCTTTGCAATATGCATTATCACTTCTCCCGTCAAAACCGCAAGCTTGTTTCCCAGGTATTTGATGCCAGACTCTCTATCAAGAAGAGAATACACAATAGGAACAAGCACCTTTAATGCACAAGAAAAAGAATTACAAAGAATTACAAATCTACAACCTTCTCATTCTTAAAATGTCTTCATTTCTAAAAATACCGCTTTAAAAAGACGCTATCAAAAATATATTTGGGGGGGGGGCATATACACATATTCACGCAAAAACAAAAACAAAACAACATGATTAGGAGTGATTAAATGTTGTAATTTCATAAAACGGAGTGTCAATCGTGTACTCACCAGCATATCCTAACAAAACACTTCTGTTGAATTTCGTTGGATCTTTCATATCGTGTTGAAGAGTTGGAAAAACGGACTGTCCGGCGAAAGAAAATGCTATCAGACCTAGAGCAGCAACGAAAGGCCAAAATTGCACAGACACATTCTCCTGTTGAAAGTTCCCTAAATCCATAGAAGCACCGATTATCACGAGTATTGAAGCAAGGACACTGGTAAATGCTGAAGTAATACCAACCACCCTGAATTAAAAGTAATGGCCCAAGTTACTCAATCTTCATAAAGTTAACTACTCATGATGACAGGATAGGAGAGGCCCGTAGCTATGTTTAAAAGAAGAGGGCTTATTTTTGTGTCAAGCGGAACTTGAATAACCGCCCCCCAAAAAAACCCTCAAGCTTTTTGAATCAACCTTGCGCTAGAACGCATTTGAGGGTAAAAAAGGATGGTAAAAAAAAGATAGAAAAGTGAAGCAGCAAATATTACACAAATCACTCTTCCCCCTATGAATGCATTTTGCATTTCGATACCAACGGTTTTACAATATATCATAGGTCCTGTACACAGCACGTCAAATATGGACTCAAATCTGTGCGATATTTCACTTGTCACCATTATTGGCAAAATTCATTTCTACACATAGCCAAGAGCCGCCATGTTTGTGTATATCACGTAAACTCATTCAGAGCAATTTAAATACCATAACATAATTAATCAACGTGATCGATATGTGCAAGATTGCATCCTAGATAGGCGTTCAATATGGCTGCAAATGTCAATCAGTTCCTTCACGCTGAAGGCTAAATATTGTGGTGTTTAGTTACATTATCACAAACAAAAATCCCAGTAAGCATATCTTTAGTGTCATAGAGTCGTTATTCATCAAATATCCCAATATGGATGCAAATGGACGCCCCAAACTTACCAAAAACAAAGAAACCTTTATCTCTAGACTGGTGATCTGATTTTTCGCCGCTTAGTGTCATTTACAGCCATATGGTGCTAACCTGTGTTTGTAAACATTGATGTCACATCAACTGAACGACTCATTGGTCGCACTATTTTGGTCTTTGCATGGCGAATTGTGGAAACGCAGATGTAGTGCACGTTAGTATCCGTTGGTTACTGGTTCAAGGCTTGGCTCATGCATCTGTTCGAATTATGATAGTAATAGGGTTTGTGTTGTGATCAAAGTGATCAGTAACCCCTACCAAAGTTAAACTGGCAACCATTTCATTCTAACGTGCACTACATCCGCGAATTAGAAAGCTAAAATTAAAAGGCGATTTAGTAAAGTACATACCAAAAATCTTTTGGGGTTCCAAACCACGTGATTGGACAAATAACTAGAGTTACCACTGGAAGCCACGTGCACAAGCTATTCTTATGCCAAATTTACTGAAAACAATTGCGGTATTTTCTGCTATCACAAGCAAATCCGTCACAGCTAGAGCAAATATGTAGATGTACAGAATCACAGCCGTCACAAATCTGTGAAGATGGATATGATATGTAGGATTAGTCAAATTACCTGCTTTTAAGAACTCAACTCAAAATAAATTGCTGTTGTATCTTTTCAAATGATAACATGTGAACATCTATTGTAGGCGATTAGGGACAAAACGCGGAGCTGCGCGTAGTTGAAAAACGATCACGTGGGATAAAGATGACCAATCACACGAGCTTTTAGTTGCATGGAGTTGAATTAGAGCTCCCTTGTTAATTTACACACTTCAAAACCTATTCAAGTTTAGTGCGAAAACACCCCCATATATTTTCTTATTGACAACATACTTTATCAATACAACCCAATCGCAGTTAGTTGTTACCTAGTTCAAGACAGCGGTTAGTGGCCCCGTGCAATCGATTAGACCAATGTGCAGTTTGGGCTGAAACACTTGTACCACGATGTTACAATAGACAATTAGTGTTTTTAAACATGTAATTTAAATTGAAGGACAATAGTATTTCATTATAATTGCAATCCCTTCTGGTGATGCAACTAGGGCACGTGGCCATAGAAAATTCTGTAAGCTTCCTTGTTTTTTGACTCGTACTATATTAATCTCCGACCTTTAGATCAGAGTGTTTTGGTGTCTTTGTTTGGCTGTATACTTCGTTCATTTCTTTGTTGTTGCTTTGTCAATTTGAGTATCGTTTTCTAGGTCTTGTTAGAAGTTGTTGGTTTTGAACGCAGACGAGAGCCCGGGATTTTAAGACTCATTCAGTAGGATCAGAGCAGTTGGGAATCAATGCCTGTGCAACAATGAGGTGTACTCCGTATTCCTGACGTACGTTCCTGATAACGTGAGTAGCCACAAAAGTCTACGTTTATCTTTTGCTACGGATGGATCAGGTACTGGGCCATTGCAAGAGTTACCATTTGAATTTGGAGGGTGAGTTGTCCTTTGACAAGGATGACATTGTCTGATCCATTGCTTGTTCCGTCGGGCAAGTTTGGGAGCGCATACTTTGGTGCGAAGGAGCGACTTGGTCTTTGTTTCCTCTCTGCTGTCCCTGTTGTCCAAGCTCACAAGCTCTGCGACTTTCTCTACCAACGATTCTTCTAACAAGACCGATTCTGGAATGCTGTTTTCACTTTTCAGTACTATTTCTCTTCCGTCACTGAGAGTTCGTTTCTTATGTTCCAGTACTTCTGTTGGACTTCTCTTTCAGTACTCCAGACTGTGTTTACACCCTGCCCGTGTGTTTGCCATTGATTTTGATCAACATGTCTAAAGTCTGATTGCTTTACCTTCTCATGCTTTCGGTTTTCCTCAAATGCCTGATTTTTTACAAAATTTCTCACGTGAACATTGTATTCTAATCTATCAGTACAATTGTTATTTGGTATTTTTGTCAATTAAAACAGCTATTTTGGTTATTTACAGTCACAAAATTACATATCTTATCGGCGGGAATTTTAGCCCTAGCGCATTTCACGCCGTCAATCGCCACTCGCTCAAGCGTCTCGCAGTCGAAAATGTGCTGCGCAGTGAAGCGGACGCGGTTCTTATTGTTACTTTTTTCACGAACGCACTTAGAAGATTGAAAATATGTGTCAAGAAAGCTATAACTTCGACATGAAGTTTCTTTTTCTTCAGCTGGATTTCTCCTCCTATTCCTTCGAAAAATGTTGTACCTTTACATATTATAGTCAAATATGTGCGAAGTTTTCAAGGCCAAACAGATACCCCGAAAACGCAGGTCGACACTCTGCCACTTTACTCTGTAAACCATATAAAGTACTAGTAAATCAATAACTTCCACACAAGTCTCACAAAGGAATGCCTGGTATTTTGTCGACTTATAAGACCAGTAGTTTGTTAATCAGGTGTAAGAGATTTGTTTTGGTCGTACAACAAAACCCATGCGCTGTGTCCTTAATCGCGCCCGATTTAGACTGCGCCCTTAGAGTGTATAAGCGCGTTTTAGTAGCAGAGGAGCGTAAAGGCTGGGCGCAGTCACCTCGATATTTAACTTTGTAATTCGAAGTTTGAAGTATAGCCAAATTTGCAAAGAAAGGTTAACCGAACTTTTAAACATACATCAAAAAACAAATCACGGACGGTCATACAGATTATGGGATTTGATGTGCCTCCTGAAATAAATTCCTTTTTTTTTTTCTTTTAAGCAAACTGCCTTATTAAATATCAATTGACCAAAAACATATAACAATCCAAGCATTATAGGTACTAAAATCGGAGGACCCGCGCTTCGCGCGGGCTCCCGCTAGCTGAGTGAACGGGAGAGATCACGAATGAACATCACTGAAAACCAACGATCACTGATAATACTGCGACACAAACTCCTCCCGAGTCACACACTTTTAATAAACTCACATTCCTTTAGTTCCCATCATATTCTGTAACTCATGTAGTTACCATTTTCTAAGGAAACGTCAATATTTTATTTTATCCCGTATAACCATTTTCCGTACATTTTAAATCATCTTCTCAAACTACTCCCCCGTGTCATAACCCGCATGTCCGTCATACCACCAGAATCAAAGCGAATAAATGACGCCGTTATTGATCCTTTCACCCTGTTGTCGTATTTGTCTCATTTTCTAAATATAAAACGATATATTGTCAATCCATATAATTTTTAGTGTTTTAACCTTTTTATCTCAAAGTACTCCCCATGTGCAACCCTATATTTCCTGTTATAGCTACAATTTTTTCTCAACTTCCCTCCAACTCCCATATGAAGTTCCCGTCAACCTGCATTTTATGACCCTCCTCCCTCCTCTCGTTTCCTTCCTCCTCCGTTTTCTTTCTTTTTCTCTGTACCCTCACATTTCCTCCCCCTTTACAAATTCTATGTTTTCTCTCTCCATTCCCGTCTCCCTCAATCATCTCTCCCTCTCTCTTCTCTCTCTCTCTCCTCTCTCTCTCTGTCTGCACGTTCACTGTATGACTATCTCTCACCCTCTCCTGACTCTGTATTGGTATGCCTCAACATTTCCCCTTCAACAAATTACGTTTTCCCTCTCATCATCACCCAACGACCCTTACAAATTCATGTTTTTTACCCCTGTCCTCGCTTTTTTTTCCTTTCTTTATTTTCCTTCTCTTTTTGCCCGTTTTGTTTTTGTTTATTTCTAATCTTTTTCTCTCTATGCTCCCCCCTCCCTCTGTCTCCCCTCTCAATACTATACCTGTTCATTATTCGTTCCTTGTTTTTCTTATCTCTCCCAACAAAAAATCTCTCCTCTCGCTTTCTTTTCTGTATGAGAATCTATCCATCCCTCTCTTTATATAGGCCTATGATCCCTCAAATTTTCCCTCTACAAAAGTACACTTTTTTTCTCTCTCATTTCCTCCAGGCTCTATTTGATCACCTATCCCTCTCTGGTCTCTCTTTTTCTCTCTCCTCAAAAAATCAACATGTTCGCCTGCTCGGACAAATTAGGCCTGCGTTAATTTTCTGTCGCATTTGCGGTCTCCTCTCTCGCACCGGCAAGCTATCTTCTCTCACTCTCAAGCTCTTTCTCTCCTCTCCTACCCCTCTCTCCTCTTTCTCTCCTCCCTTCTCTCTCTCCTCTCCTTTTTCCCTCTCTCCTCTCCGCCCCCTCCTCCCTCTATCTTTCTCTCCCCCTCTCTCACACTTTCCTCCATCCCTGTCCTCTTCGCCTCCTCTATAACTACCATTTTCTCTTCCAGTGGCGTACCAGCGGGGATGCATAGGCACATGCGTAACAGCTGCGATCACGCGAATCAATAATATGCGCGCGCCGTGACATGCACTACGATGCGTTCACGGCGCGGGTCATGTGGCGATTGTGCGATCACCATGGAGTAACCATTACATAACAGCCCGTCGTTTTGGGCAAATCAGCAAGTGTTAAAAATAAATTTACGCACTGCGCGCTTTGAAAGCATGCAAAGTTATGATTGGGCGAGGACTGGCAGTGCTACGCTGGAAAAAGAGTTAACGTATAAAATTTCCAAATCCTAGTGGCGCTACCCCTGCAAAGTTGCGTTTTAATAATATAAAGATTTCTCTCTGGTGGACAAGATTAAAAAAAAACCTGATGGCCTATAATTGTATACATATGCGACCCACCTTCACAAACCAGGGACAATCACACTGATCATCCCCACTTGACTCTAAATTCCTTGCAGGTGACACAAAAACCTCGATGTCACAATAATTTCCCTCGATCTATCAAACTTTCACAATATTTTTCTTTTCCACTTTTCCTTTTCATCCGAACGATATTAAGTGCAGTTTTCATGCCGCACAGAAACAGGTATGAATGTTTCAATTTTGTCTTTTATTTTGTAATGAATTGACATCGCCATACCCTGTTTTGTGTAAAATTGTAATTATTTACGACAGCTTTCGTGTTTTTAGTGTTAACATGAAATTCTGCTTGCGGCTGTTGTCCTACTATCTTAATGAATATCTATATTTTATCGGTTCATCCTTCATTTTAAGACCTGCCACGGAATTTAGCCAGCACGAATCTTCTATTAAAAGGGCCCAAGGATACAAGTATGTACAGCTTTAATTAAAATCGTAAAAGAGTCTTACTCTAGTCTACCTCATGAATATCTTACACCAAGGCACACCATTTTATCTGCCTGTTTTTTCTGCTCCATACTGCACGCACTGGTGTGCCCTGGTGTGGTTCATACAGTATCAATAATTATCCAAACGTTCAGTTACCAGATACTTAACCTTCAAATTACATGCTTTGGGTTTTAAACATTTCGCTCAGCGGTGACTATGTTGAGCACTCTGATTTCTTTGATATTTGTCTGAAAATTGCGTGTAACCTTCCTTTCCATTTCCTTATTAACGTACGCTGCCAAAAGCTTAATTGTTCTAATTGTCCAATATTTTGGTTGGCCTGTCTTTGCGATTGTATGTGGCCTGCATGGCAATGCTCTCAAATTATGCCAGCATTATTTAGAAACTGGCCCACAGCATGTTCGCGTTGGCAAATTGCTCATCCAGCCGGATGGTCCACGAGTTTTCCATTCCACAAGATCGTACTTGTGTTCCGCTTGGTTTATTGCGTAGCATTTATTCTTACCCCCTTGTCCGATTTGTTTCCTTAAAAATAATGGTTGCCAGTATCACGACTTGTTTTTTGTATTTGCGCCTTGAGCATCATTTTTACGGACTTTTGGAGTTATAATTTGTCCATTAGTTATAGCAGTATTCCTCAGGGTTCAAACATCAAAGATCCATATAAGTTTAGGATATGGATACATTTTATCGTGTATCCTCAGTATTGAACATACTCGATGCGTTTCTCTCGTTGACCATCCTGATAATTTCCCTAACATGTTTTTTATCAGTTTAATTTGAACCATAGAAAGGCACATATATATAACCTTGGAGCTGGACATTCAATATCTACAAACAACACGGTTCCTCATAAAGTGGGAATATTTTTTCAGACCCAATCTTAAAACTTATTTCTATTTGAACGCCTCAGTAATCATTTTAGAGTAGGTGAATGATTACATAATGAGTTCCCACTACCCAAGTGAATGTGATTGATTACGTACCAATGCCTTGTGCTGGGAGCTATACAATTTCAGACGTCTGTTGTTTGTTTCCTTTTCCCCAATCTGAACGATGAGTGTGACTCTCTGCCCATTATATCATTAACAACCTTTTGTGGACAAGGTTTGTGGAGAACTAAGTCGTTAAAATTTCAAAACAAATATAAATTGTATATGTAAATATACCGTTCTATTCTATCCGCTATGAAGCGAAGGCCACCTCGAACCTACCCACGTATAGATGCCTATCTATCCGGTCTTCTACACAACCATTCTTGTGGCTCCATGGTTAAGCGCCGTCACTATAATACGGAGGTCGCCGGTTCGAATCCGTCCGGCCACGCCGCATAGGGGTTTTTTTCAACACTTGTTTGCGCTGGGCAGCGCCAGGGAAAATTAAAAATATCCACCTTGTCTACTAAGTAGTTAAAATTTCAAAAACAATATAAATTGTTATATGTAAATTACCGTTCTGATGCTATCCGCTAGGAAAGCGAAGACACTTTCGAACCTAACACCTATAGATGATATCTTAATCGTTCTTCTACCAACCCGCTTCTTGTGGCTCATTGGTTAAAGCGCCGTCACTAGTAATACGGAGGTCGCCGGTTCGAATCCGGCCAAGCGCATATGGGTTTTTTCAACACTTGTGTGCGCTGGCCATCTCACATGAAATATTAAATAAATATCCAACCTTGTGGACAGTATGGCGCGACGTCTTGACGCACGATTCATGCCAGGGGGGCTATACCTATTTTAGTATCTGATTGCATTTGTGAACATTTCCACAATTGCATGTAAACACCCAAAATGTTTATATGTAAATGACTGAATGTGCAAAAACTTGTAACAAAAATCCTTAAATCATCTGTTCAAATACCCCCTTTTCCTTCAGGCTACGTACACAATTTCGTAATGGGTTTACTTGTGGATACATTCATGTGGATATGTTCGGAAGAGACTGCCATTCAAGAGTATAGCGATATACAACACCCTATATCATAAATACCTCACACTGTAAGAATCATTCCCATAAAAGTGGTACAAAAATATTTTATTAACAATTTTATGAGCAACATTGAATTGTCTAAAAAACAAATTGGATAAAACACTTCAAGGTCATTATAAGTTTGGAAAACTAGATTGACTATAGTATCGAAGCACAGGTGGTGTTGTACACAATCGGTTGAACCACTTTTTATCAGTATCGACAGACAGCAATATATGAAGATACTGTAAAAAAACACTTAAAAACTCGAAATCCTTGTTTAAAATGCAGCAAAACTGGATATTGATGAAATTCAGGGTGAAAAAAAATCCAATCTGGCGGCTGTAACTGTGATGTACAATGGGCAGTTACATAGACAGAAAAGATAACCAAGTTGAGCCATTCATTACAGGTCCTATATTATAGAAAAGTTGTATTATTAACTCAGAGCTAAAAATACCTCAAAGAAACTTCGGCTGCTACATTTCAGAGATTCCAATAAACATCTCATTATTTTTCTCTTCCTTCTTTAATAATCCAAACATTAAAAAAAGCACACGTTCTATTTCTCTCATACTACAATTCTTTCCTTTTTCTTCAAATGTTTCGTAAGCCATTGCAGGGTATGGATTCTAGAGATCTCACTTCGGTATTTGCTCGTCCCAGTTCGGATAGAAGCACCCAAACTTTGACGCAACGTATTCCAGTTGGTAAGTAGTACCATTAAATATAACAGTCTATTCCTATTCCAATACACCTGAAATAGTTCAAACATATGAAGGTATTAAAAACATTAGTCCCCATTTTAAGCGACGCCATTGGAAAGCTCCTATTTTTGTCAAAACAGAAATTTTGAAATTAGAGATGTCAAACTTTCGACTTATTGAAGTCTTGGACGTAACACCCTTAATGACATGAACTGACGAAATTAATGTCATTACTGACGAATTTCAACTGCGTTCCCCGCCACACTAGCGTCTCGAACTATGTTATGCTAATCCCGAGACGTAAGGAATTGAATTAGCAGAGTGGGCTAATTAAACATGGGTGGTTTGCGGTTCGCGCTGCAATGCTCTAATGTTCTGTTCCTGTCGGCAGTATTCTTGTTAGGTCGACGTTTCGCAATATTCCCGCAACCGCCCAACCTCCAAACATAACGTGATAAACGAATTGCTAAATGCTAACGGGAATCAACGGAATCTCCCAGAGATTGCCACACACAGGGGCCTGGCTGTACCTTAGACTGGTATCATAGACTAAATAACGATTAGTGATATCGGAAGAATGAAAGAATTTTGGTGTAAACATGTCTGAAAATTTCTTTAAATCCCTGTAACACAGGCCCGTTTTGTGGATCCAGTCAGCATAAAGATTACTCTACAGCTAAGATGGCACCGACGATTTTGAATATAACTGATATTTTATCATCCATAATTTCCTGCAGTATAACTTTTATTTCATCGGATAATTGCGCTTGAATATTTCATTAAATGCAATATTCTAAACCAATCATTTTTTGAGTAATAAAGTGCTGTTACGACGTTTCGTGGACGCCATGGTCAGAAATACCCTTTAAACACAAACAATTGAGCCTTGTGCCAAAATAATATGAATTTCATATAAAAAATAACACTGATTAAAAGGTAATGACCCATTTAAGTCTACAAATTTTTGATCTTGATAGAATGGCCCCCAAAGCCCCATCTGTAAAGTTTCGCCGGTTTGAAGTGAGAGTTAAAAACGTCATTTTGAAATCCCATAGAGTACTGTGCAAAATTAATATTGCTCGTCCAAAATGGCGCATTTACTCATAGCACCCAAACCAAACATCCTTTAGCCTTAAGATTTCACAGAAAAATAGTAGCTTTCTTCTGATACCAACATTTTGACCAATTGCAGTCTTCTTGGGGCAGCAGCTAACTATGTAGTAGACGGTGGAGCCAGCTCACTGTTGACAGGTTGGGGTTTGAGAAGTCTATGCCCACCGGTGTACGAAAGGTAGGGATGTTGAATGGGGAGCTGGAGAGTTTAGCAGCGTGTCGACAGAAAGGTCGACGAAAGCGCAGTCTGTCTGCCGAGATGGTGCGATTCTTTGACAGTGTTGTGCAGCAGGTGCTTGCTGTCCAACAGAGCCTTATTCTTACCACTTCCGGTAAAATCTGGGGACGAGGTTATTAGCGATTGAACCATGGACCTTTAACTAATATGATTACATCAAATTGATACTATTCAAGAATTCGGAGTGTACAAAGCACAATTACAATTCAATAGTGATACACTCAATGTCCTTATAATTGTCCACTAGTGTCCACAATTTAAGGAAGCGTTGCAGTTCAACGATGACACGTTCTCACAGCGAAGACTCTAAAATGACAGTATGAAAAGTCATGTAAATCCACGGGAAATATAATCAATGGGAATCTTGTGAATCTTCTCAGTCCTGAAAATAACTTTGTCCAGCAGTTCAAGACGACCGGGTTGTCCCTCGACGACACTAATAAGCTACAGTACAATAATCCAAGTGTTATCCCCTAGAGTCCGTCGCAGATGTCCACTTTAAGGACCAGTCCACGTTTAGGACCACAAACCGGACTTCTTTTTGATTCCAAAAACGGAAGCTCTTTTGGCTTGAAAAATGAGAGCTCAGCTTTTAAGTTCTCGTGGTATCCAAAACATCAGCACTGGTCATGCTGCCACTGCACCAATCTACCATCTCTGGAGATAAATTCTATTGGCAAAGTTGTTTAATTGCAGCAGGCGGGTGACACTGTGTACAAATGCCCATAGACAATTTCGATCGATGGTGATAGCGCCACCATTTTCGATAAGCTACCTAATTATTTATGCATAAACGTCACACATGACGTCAACCGGAGGATGACGTAGAGTAATAGCGCCACGCACGACTGGCGAACTATAAGCTACATTCTTCATGCAGATCAGTGTGCAGTACGCATCCATTCTCTTGATCGAGTGTCCTATCCCGATTTATTTAGGATCCCTGATTGCAGTCTCTTCTTATACTTCACAACTGTTTATTTAAAAATAGCCATTACAACATCATCATGCATAAACATAACCTAGCACTGTCCAATTGGATCTCACATAAATGACATGACATGCATTGCATTATTTTTCATTCAATCTTGTAAGCTTGCACAATAACGTGGAAAATGCCAAGTTATTTATAGTACTTAGCTCATCTAGCATGATCTCAAAAGGATAAACAACATCTGGCCTGATTTCTATATAGCACTTGAGGAATTCCATTTTTTCGTGAGAAATCTTTTCTCAAGCAAAATAGAGAAAATAAAATAATATTTTAATCACAAAATGGAGGCTACTATAAACATCCTCCCCTTTTTGAAAATTTGAATGAAATGAATATTTTCCAAATCTGGCTTTATACCTTTAACCATTTTGTGGTTAACTTCTATACAGTTAGTGTAAATTTTACACTTTTTATAGTGTTCTTGCATTACTGCCTTCATTCTATATTACAAATTGTAATACCAAATTTCTAATCCAATTTTAGGGACCTCCGGACAAGGCATCTGCCAAGACATTCATCAAGATAGACTTGATTTTCTCAAATGCTTTTTGGCATTGGACTAACCGTACAAACTTAATTTTTCATTTTTCTTAGAAGGTTGTTCAGTCTGAGCAATTTGGGCAGGATTTTCTGTCACACCCAACCATACCTAAGAATCTTATGAGTTATTTGGCTCTGCGGTTTTGTGAGGAAATTTCTAAATTGCCTTAACGTTTCTCTGATTGCCTAATTTGCTCTTGTCCTACAACTGGTCCTAAGTATGTTATATTTGCATGCAAAATTCACTTTCCACCAGATTCGAAGTCAACCCCGACTGAGATAATTTCTTCCAATAACCGATGGAATTTTCCCATGTCTGGCTGTACACAAGGAAGGTCATCCACATAGGCTTTGTAATTTCTATGTTGCTGCTACTATGTTCAACTTTTTGGATGTGTGACGCAGAATATTTGAGACCAAATGCCAGTCTTTTGTATTAGAGAAGCCAGCGGGTGGAAATTTCACTTGGCCACGTCAGGAGGGGAAACTGCCAATACCATTAACAAATCAATTTTATAACAAATTTGCATTTCAACTCTAGGCAATCATCAATCCGTGGGATCCGGAAACGAGTCGGTTTGGAACGAGGTTAGACTTTTCTAAAGTATGTGGACAAAGCGAAGTGAACCATCGGGTTTGGGGGGAACTAGAAACACGGGAGCTATATAATCATATTTCATATTCAAGAATAGTTCTTCACAGCATACAAAATTACACAATTAACGAAAACACGGAAATTTTCGGAAGGCCTAATGGCCGTAAGAAAACTGACCATAATTACCTAAGATTACCACAAAAAAAAAACAAATAAGTAAACAAAAATAAGTATAATATTTAAAGAATAGAAGACACCGAGAGAAGACGGTATTGGAAGTATTAATTTGACGCTTCCAGGATTGATTTATAGAAGAAGAAGCAGAAAAAAAAAAAAAAAAAAACATGATTTAAAGTGATGTTTTGGGTCACCTGTTTCAAACTCGACCTACGTTAATGTATTACTACACGGATAAATTACGCACATTAAAGATTGAAATTTTTTGTTTTTAAAGATATTTCATAAGTACAATTTCTTGTTACCTGTATCGGCTCCGGCCCTTGGTAGAACTAGAATCCCCACCCCGGCTACCTTTCCAATTATTGAAAAATGGGCGGTCACAGGAACTGATAAGTTTTGAACAGCCGATCTTGAAAAAAAGTACAAAAGATAAAATCTGAAATGTCAATAACTTCGTTCTTGGCTTTAATTTTAACATACCAGTAAAAGTTCGACTTCTGTTGAATATTGTCTTAGAAGTGAGGCCATTAGAGTACAAATGTAGAACAAATCTGGTGGAGTTCCAAAGTACCAATTTTAAGGTGCCATGAAAAGGAGATGAGAAACCTAATCCAAATCTGGGACGGAAAAAGTTCCATTCCAATAATAGGGCCAGAAAAAAGAATACACTACCAGTACATCATAGTGAAAACTATTGTTTTCAGCCGTGCCATGAATAGATCACACCAGTCACCTGGAAGTTAATATTACGCCTGAAAAATCATAGGTTCACTAATGATGTCATCATAACCCAATATTGAATGCTTATGGTCCCTTCCTTGTAGACTTGGACACAAACAACAATTTATTTACGAGGGGTGATTGATAAATTTTAAGATTAAAAAAGTAAAATTTCAGAAAATATGAAATTTCTTCCATTTGATCGCAAATGATAGTCTTAGTGCATGGGAAAAATAGAGATCTTTTTTAAACATAAAAAAAAACATCCCCAAACAGATGGGGAATTAATAAGAGGTTTAAGGAGAACCGAACTAAGACTAGGACTTAGGTACAATATACGCTATAAAAATTAATTTATTAGAACAACATAGCGAGTGGTTTCATGAAAAACGCTTTAGTTTCTATTAACATAGGCATTAATAGTAAAGGGCAGAGGTTGGAAGCAGGTCACCAACACAAAATGCACTAGCTTAGCATTTGTTGTGAGTAGGATACGTGGCAGGTCATATGGGTCAAACACCGCCAGAGTTGCCAAATCCAGCAGACTTTGGAAGGGCTTTGGAAACGTCCAATGCACAGTGGAAGATGAAATGGATGACTGGTTCATCTACTGGTGAACCGTATCTAGCAATCATCACTTGTAAATGTACCAAGGGATGCAGAGGGTAGTGCAAATGCAAGAAGATAGGCTTGACATATACAACACTGCAGGTGCAATGGACCCGAATGACAATTGCACCTTTCTATGAACACAAGCATGATATTTAACCGAGATATAATTAAGGTATAGATTCAAAAAGTATGTATTTTGTGTCTCGATACATGTATTATGTTTAGACATATCAGTGTTGTACATGCACCTCTGACAAGTCTTGTAATTAATTAAAAATAGCAACATACTGTTTGAACTGTTGAAACTGTTTGTACTCTGGTAAAATCAGCATGAATCAACATTATATCATGTACCAGACCTGCCCTGCAAAGTTCACTTTCCAATTATATATTTTGGTACACTCAGCTGCATATCCACAACATTATTTGATCGGTTTTAAATTCGTGTTGCAATTCAAGAACCAAGGACGTCACCGTGGTCCACACTTTATTTGAAAATGGCGGCTTCCAGGAGTAGTCCTTTTTAAAATTTAATTTGACAAATTACAGGGTCATATCTCGTTAAGTAAATCAAGTTAGGATCACTTTGAGCAAGATATAAAGAAAAGTGCCGGTTTTAGTGCAAATTGGCGACCATATTGGAAAACAAAATACCTGACAGATTATTATTTCCGAAAGTACACGATTTCGCTCCAGGTGGCCCTCAAACCTCGACTGTTTTAGGGTTTATTACATTTGTCACATCTGTCATAACATAACACTTACTCTTGTTGTCAAAATTCAATAGTTCTCTGTTAGTATTTTTGTCTATGGTGTTATTGTAGTTATTTGTAAATCTTTAAAGGCTGACTCAGAGATTTTGAAAATATATATTTTTTGTGTAATAATTGAAAATGGTCAACTGGAAATAAAGATAGTCACCTAAAATGCTCAATTCTAAAGTTTGAGATGAATTGGATTTTTCGTTTCCATGCGGTAAACACTTATGTATGGATAACAGTGACATAGGATACTGTGTAAAACAAAAATTCGGAAGTTGCGATTTTCTATATGAAGGACTTCGATCTGAGCTTAGCTATTTCACACAGTGATTAGTATATGCACAGGCATTATGTATATGCAAAAATCCCGATTTGTTTGAAAATTGAGGGCGCCCTCCTCGGAAAATCTCTGAGTCAGCCTTTAAGGGGCATGTCGTGGTCTACAGCCTCGTCCCCCCGACTTACCTAAAAAAATTGAGATTTTTATAACATCTGAACTGTCAACATTATAGTAATCCATGTGTACCTAAATATTACGTGCAAATTCGGTCGTATCTGTAAGAATTCGTAATTTTGTATTTTCTGTCCGTAAACGGACAGAAATTATAGCACAGTGGCCTATGTGACCGTGGGGAACAAGCCTTTGCTCATAACACAAAACCGCAAGGTTGGGATGAACTAAAAAGTTGTAAATGACCTTTTCTCAAGGGTATAGTGAACAATGAATAAAATAGAAGGTGCTGGAATCACGAAATGCACCTTTAAGGGCCATCTTTTTTTGTATAAGCCCTGGGCTGATTATCGGTTGTCCTAGCACATTATACATTGTGTTTATATTACATTGTATTAGAATCAAGCTTATTGGCTTATTGATTATATATGTATGCCATGCTCATGCTCAGTGATGGGTGACAAAGAAACACCTGGTTGATTTAAGTGATTAAGTGCGGTAATGCCTGAAGCGAATCATCGTGATGTAGAGTGAATTTCCGATGATTTTCCGACCAGCATAAAAATCGCTTTAGTTTTGTAGAAATCACTGGAACTACTGAAACGCACAAAACCGTACAAAATTTGCTACTGTATGCTGATATATGCTGTTCTTACTAGCGAAAACTATATAACTTGCCACTCACACACTTTCAAACGGGCTTTCAAATCCCTCTTGCCGAGCCATCAGCTAAACACACGCAAGTCGTCGTCAGGGGTTTTCAGTGAAATATAATATTTACATGCGGAGGTGGGGCAGGAGTGGCAAGTTATCCTCCCTCCCGCTCCGAATGGAAATATCTCACAGCAGCCAACAACGTCCTGCTGAGCTATTGTTATGACTGTCATTGTTCAAATAGAGTTTCTTCAACAGACTTTAGTAGACGTCTGTGGAAATTTGATATCCAGGTTTAATAATAAGGTTTTAGAACAAAATATGTCACCGGTTAAAAGGAACCATTTTAGACCAACAAATTTCTACACGGTCTTCGATTTTTCTTGGGAAATCCGAAGTAAATATCAGTGTTTTCAAATGGCAGCAGTGCATGAGCTGATGTTGGTGTAATCCATGCACAGCGGAACGTTGCCGGCTGCTGTGGAAATATCTCGAGGAAATGGAATAAAATTTGCATTTTCGTCTCGACTTTTGAAGGATTGCGACCGACTTTAAGGTACAATTTGGCCAAATTAATATAAATGGGTGGGCTAATTTTTGCGCAAGTGTTGGAATTTAGCACTAACTAGAGCAGTTGGCCATGGGATCAAAGGAAAAATTGTTCACTTTGATTACATACTTCGCAGAAGTAAACCATTTTCCCACTATAAATAATAATAAATATTATAATTACCATTTATTGGGTATGGCAATTGTAAATATTGCACATTTTCATGAAAATGAATAAAATGCCATCTCAATTTCTTTTCTGAATATCAGTGATCAAGAGACATACACTATGTTGCATTGACTAAAGCAAATAGTGGCGTTATTGATAAGTAAATCCAACTGGTATTCAGCGGACAAAGCACTTCAGATTCCCCTTTGTTTATTTGGAACTGCAGCGCCATTGTTACTGTCCCCGCCCAGTTTAGGGTAGACGTTTCACATAGAAGCCCCAAGTCAGTACGCAAATGAGGTAATTGCCAGGACGGAATCAATGGCAATACCTCATTTGTATACTTGGGATTCCTATATCAAATGTCTACCCAGTTTGGATTGAGCTGGCCTCGTTCGCGATTAAAATAAACTTTGAGGTTCTACTGTGAGTTCAATAATTTTGACTATATATTTCATCATTTATTGAAAAAAGAAACTAATGTGAACAAAACTCATGGTGGATATGTTGCTTGGTAACCTGTGACCTAACATCTTTGTGCAGAACCAAGATCCATAACTTCTTGCTGGACCTCATTTCTATTCAATTTACCACCATGTATTTAGAAAAATACAAAAGAAGGGGTCCAGCGACCTATGCTAACAACACGGTAAATTGAATATAGAAATGGGATTACGCGGCAAGTTACTGTAAGTTAAGTTTTGTTTCTGCACAAAGATGTTAGGTCACAGTCTGCCAAACAACTTTCTTTCATGATTTTTTGTTCATCTTTGTTTCCTTTTCGGAAAAATGATGAAATATACGGTCAAAGTTAATTGAACGCACAGTAGAAGCCTAAGGTTTAGTTGCATACCGAGCGGATTTACTGGATATCAACAGTGCTATTATTTGCTGGAGTCAATGCAGCATGATGTACATCTACTGGTCACTGATATTTAGAGCAGGAGCAGAATATCACAGGGTCCTTATTTAGGGAGTTCGTTCATGCCCGACTACATCTAAAGTTTGACACCTTTAGTAGTTAGTATGGTCCCTCTACATCAATGCAAGGTAGTTAGTGGTGTCAAATTGTGGTGTCACTTTTTCAATAGGGGCCAATTTAAGTTTGCACAGGGGTCAAACTTTTAAATTACTCCAATCATGTTGAAATGTATGTCATATTAAGGATTCCAAATATGTATAGTTTGTACCATCTATGACCATTGGTTTTAGAGTTATTGGGTAAAAATGGCTAAAAGTGCAAAAAAGGTCAAACTCAATTTGTACAGTGGGTAATCGGATTGCAAAATCGAGCCATCTCCTTCTTTCTCATCTTCTCTGCTAAAATGTAACATTGAGTAAAAAATTCAAGCTAACTAAACAGCCTTTTTTAAACTACTTTCTTGTTTACTTTTTTGTTCAATGTTGATCTCTATTGGTATTAGATAAACTAAAAACTATTGATTTTCTACAGCTCCTACAGTGGGTCTATGGGGGAAATGTAAGGGTCTAACATTTGAAACACACTGTGGCTATATCTGAAAAGTATGCAGTGTACATTGCTAAAATTGCATACACCGGAGTTAAAACACTCTGATGTCTTGTACTACCTAGAATAAATAAATTGGAGCAATAACTGGTGTTTACTTAGAAAAACATTCACATCTGAAGTTCAAACAAGTTTGACACACAATGTTACAACCGTTATGTCAAATTGAACTCAGCTCTAATTTCTTACGCAAATCAATTTTGGGAACTTCTTTGTTTTACTAACAGAACTTTCAAAAATACAGCAAGTAAACTTATGTGATCCCTCTGGCAAGATGACAGTATGGAACATGACCTCAGATGACTTTTGACCTTGGTCCATGACCTTTGACATCATCTACATATGAAGGAACCCCTATTTAACCTTAAAGCGGCACTGGCACATTTTCACAAAATATGAAATGTCTTCAATTTGCTCTCAAATTATAGTCTAAGCCATTGGAAGAATAGAGATACATTTTACACATAAAATAACATACACAAAAAACAGATAGGAACGTTAATAAGAGGTTAAATACATCTAGGTAATTTGTAGGCCAACTTAAGTTTTCCATTACTTTAATCAACAAATGTGTATATTACATGAATATCATAGACTTGTACTCATTGATATTAAAACCACAAAGGTCACAGACCGGTCAAACAGCTTTCATGCCGTGGGAAACATGCATACGGCGTGCGTTTCTTGTGTTAAACGCCATTACCGTCGTCTGCTGAATTAATGTCGCCGGCGACATTAATTATGATATCGTTCTGTTTACCCATAAAGACGCTGATTTGGTCTTAATCATTTCCGGTGAGGGCTAATGTACATAAAAGCTTTACAACCTTGCAAAAATATCAATTTTGAAAAATCTTGAGGGCGCACTATTTTTCAAATATGCCAGCGTCTTGTTCAAATCGGACTTCAACTTTTCGAAGAGTACCTGAAACATACAGACATGCGCGCTCTCGCAAAATCCTCATTCTGCTTTTCAAGCCAGGTAGATAAAAATCATTTAATATTATTTTTACCACTATGGCTATTTTTCGAATCAATGCTTGAAATTATCCAAAGTGAACACGAGCACAAAAATTGTTACAAAATAAAAAGGTGATCAGTAGCACACAAAAATCATTTTTCTCTCTCTCCTTACCTATACCCGTACCCGTGAAAAGTTATATAAATCAGTATTCCACATTCCTAAAAATTAGACAATGAATTTCTGTAGCCTGATTGGTGCCTTTATTGTGAAAACACACATGTATCCGTCTCTTGGGTTTTCTGTTTGGTTTGGGTTTTTTTGTCTGACGTTTTTCCCATTCTTTCTTGGTCTTCTCGTTTTTGTTATTTTTTGTTTTCCTTAGTGATTCTGTTTTCAATTTTATATCAATTTTAATTAAAGTAGATGGAACAGGTGGGTACTAATTATTTTTGAACTCACTCCAGTTTTATTGAAGGGATTTTACTTTTTCTGCGTTCCACTTTATGAACACCTGGCGTATATTAAACACAAAATTTTTAAAAATCAATTACAAAAAACCAAATAGGCGCCGTGTTCTCTCTAGAGCGCTATTTTAATTAGATATAACACTATTGACCTCCCATAAACGTGGCCTATATCCCGAGTTACAGTTTGTTCGCAATACTTGCTTTTATTAAGACACACGGTAGTGTGTCCACCAAGTTTGAAAAATAACCCCCAAAACAGCAAAAAGCAACAAAAAATGCATTAGAACCTCCACATTACAAACGACACACATCGTGCGTATATTAACAGAAACAAAATTCTCTTTGTTTGACGCGTGTTTGACTAGTAAAACCACTAGGTGGGATTATCGTTAACAATCACTTAACTGCTCGTAATACAAAAGTAGAGCATTTATTTCAACCCTTTGACACATTTCATGAGCAAGATATGAATTACGAAAACGGAAACGACGACTTAGAAATGCTTTTAAACGTTCACTTATAACGATTATTAGTGGCAAATGTGAAACTTTAAATGGTCTCACAGACCTACAGCCTTTATTACGAAATGAATATCAGCCAAACTTTGTACCCATATATCAAGTTTCCTCATGATGTGCTCTTTTACTGATAATATTGAAAATAATTGCACTGGCAGACAAAAAATGATTTGACGGGATTCTTTGGTTCACATCCTGAATCGACCCTCACTTACTAGGATAATACACACTTCGCGTTTTTATCTATGCGGGTTTTTATTAAATAAGCTGTCACCACCGACTGGCCGCCGTGGTCTAAGCAAGGTAACATTATTTGTTTGCTTTTGTATTTTTGTCGGTTCGAGTTCCGGCGGTTGCCCACCACTTTCGACATATTAACATTATGCTAGAAAGTAGTAGTTCTATGGTTTATCATTATGAGGGGCGGGACACACACATTATTGCTTTTGTCGTCGAAGATCAAGTTGTCTTTTAAGTGTAGCAGCAGTTTGTTTACTTATTTGCTTAGTTAACCAGTAATTGTCAGGACTTTATGATACAAACGGGATGTAGAAAGGGAAGGTATATGACTTGAATCAATATCATCTTCGGAACTCTGAATAAAATGTTCCAAACTCGGAATTCTAAGTGATTTCGAGAGATACTGTGGTGCAGCGAATGTGTGTTTTGAGAAGGAAATAAAATCTGCGCGGAAGTTGTTGAGCTCTTGATTATTACCTATTTCGCTAGATGGTTTCACCACATACGTGTTTTGAGGTGTTCGGCTTCGTTAATTGGTGTTCAGGGTGTATTTTTTAATTAGTTAAATGGGCTGAGGCAATCTAGCCATACTTTTTAGGTTTTTACTTCGTTACTGTTGTAATATATTATATCACGTATATATACGCTTTCTCTGCTAGCGTTTCTTCTTTACCAGACGGCCGTCAGCCGTCCTTGTTCCTGTTTTTGATGCTTTCTTCTCTTCTTCTATCACACTTCACTGCATCTGCGCAGTTATCGTTTGACGTATTGTGACTAGACTTACAACAAATGACCGCTGCCTTGGACCATTTATGTCATCTGACTTGACCTCTGTCTGACCTTTGACCTGGCCCCAGGCGGTCAAAATATGTGATTTAATTGGGGTCAAATTATCTTCTTCTACAGGATTTATCCGATATCGACGACCAAAGTTCTTCAACAGGAACGCACTTACCTTAGCCTCATAAGGTGTCAGAAAATGAGTCAAAGGTCATTAAGGGGGTCATTTCCTCCGGTTTGAACCCAAACATTGTGAAAAATATTCAAAAAAAAAAATCGCTGTCCTTACAAATTACGTACAGATTGACGTCCTTAGAGCACATGTATTGTTATCAGGCAGGGTCTCGGGTTGTCCATTGTTTCAGGATCGAAGGTCATTAAAGGGTCACTTCCCCCCCGGTCAAAAACCAAAAATAAATTCCAACATATTCAAAACATTTTATCTCAAAACCCTCAACCCTAGTTCAGTAACTTAACTTGTAGATATGCATTTATGTTACCCGGTGTATGCCAGGTATTTTATTTTGGAGGTCAAAGGTCATTTAAGTCATTTCCGGTTTAAGGTAAATAATTTCAAGAATTTTGTTATCTCCAGAATTCTCACATAGTAGAATTTTTTTATTTGCCATATGGAACCATGCTTTTTGTTGTGTACAGAGGTTTTTTTGGTATACCGGGATCAAATGTCATTAAGGGGGTCAAAAGGTCAATTTGCCAAAAAATGCTAAAAATAAGACCAAATTGCTATATCTCAGCCGATAGAAGACGATCAAGCCTTGTTATTAGTCTGCACTGATGTAACATCATGGTAAAAGAAGTCCGATGATAGTCTCGACCCCAAAGGTCAAAGTTCAGGTCAAAGGTCCAAATCTACAAACAAGCTCCGTTGAGCTGAATTTGTCAGGGAAATTCCTCGTGGTAAAAAAAAAAAACATCATAATACAGAACAAGTACAGTTGAGACCCCATCCGTGACCCATGGGTCACGTTATAGGGGTGAAGAGGTCAATTCCCTGAATGCTTGGATTGAGTTGAAAATCAATAATATTGATCCTTGTAAGTTGTTAACACGGTTAAAATACATTTAATGACATTGTGACATGTTGGTGAAGTTACAGGGGGTCAAAAGGTCAGTCACCTCAAGGGGTATTATGTGGTTCACCATCCATTTCCAAATACGGCCGGTCTTGTAATAGGATCCTGTTCCAGGGTCTAGTTATCTATTGTTTTCCCGTGAGTTATCTACACGAATCGGGTTCGCGAAGGCTACGGGAGGTCTTTTTAAAACATTGCCAAATCAGCGGATAACAAAATTGAACACGCGGGTCACGGTAGGTAATGGTTCAAGAAATACAATGTCCTGACAACCAGATACAGCGGCGCGTTGTGGTATAGAGGAGGTGACATCAATGTTACAAAACAAAGTTTGCACCTGGTCTTCTGACATGTTCGGTGCGAAGAATATGCCATACAGTGTACCGCATTCAATAGCATTATCACACCTGATTGAGCACGAATTTTAAAGCACAAGCCCATGCAGGTGCTGCACGCATAATTGTTGCAGTGCTTTGTTCGGTGCCCGGCGGGACGTCACATGTCAACTCAAACTCATACATGGTTTTGCTCCCTGTTGTAATTTTGAACTACAGTGACACAATTTCTAACTTCAATGTCGCGTGATGAAAATTTGTTCGAGCCTCTGCAGATATTGATGGTCGTCCTGACGATGACATTCAGTCACCTAGTAACTTTTGGTCATCACGCCCTGTTAGAAGCTCTGCTCGCAATTTGTCTAGTAGCACCAGGACCCCGAAACCCACTTCCAAAACATTGATATTTAACAGCAAAAAACTTAAGCCAAAAGATCAGTCTTCGTTTGCTTAGTTTTAATGCTAGGAGTCTACGTGGTAAGGTTCCTCAATTCACAGCTGTTTGACCCCACACAAATTGTCTCTTTTAGTTTTAGAGCAATTTTAAGCAGTGGCGACACAAATTTGACAACTGTTATGGGTAGGGACATGCAAGACCTATTACCTCTGCAAAAATCAGAAAAATCCATTGCGGGAATCTTGCCATATAGGCCTAAACAGGTCATGACTTGTATGTTATAGCACCCTCTATATGCCCATTCTCCATAGAAAGACGTGGAAAACTAGATTTAAAGAAAAAAACACATTTGCCCGCAATGAAATTTCGTAAAATTTACACAGAATGAAGTCAGTGGTACAAATAATACAAATTAGTTGTCAAAAGTGTGTCGCCGTTAATATTTTTTGCTTTATTCTGGTTTTGCCATAATAAATGAGACCTTCAACAGCTGTGAATTCCATGCATTGCTTGAAGAACATAAACATGATGTTATCTGCATAACAGACTCATATTGATAGTACTACACCCACTTATGAGTGGTTTCCTGAAAACTACAATGTTTATAGGAAGGATCGTACACTGAATGGCGGAGGGGTAGCGATTGCAGTACGTAATATGTATGCCAGCCTTTTATGCCTTGAGTTTGACTCAGATACAGATCGTCTGGGTCCAGATTCTCCTTCAAACAGGAAAGACCCTGCTAATTGGCTGTTACTATCGCGCTGATTACAAATTCTGCGAGTGGAATCTCCTGGATTCGTCGCTTGAAAAGCTCCCGTGGAATTCAAGTACTGGTAGTATGCCCCATATTATCTTAACCGGTGACTTCAATGCTAAAACAATTAATGAAGGATGGTATTCAAACTGCCTCATCTAACGAATCTCATCTTTTGGACCTGGCAAACAAGTATTTTTTGTCGCAACTTCAAACAGAACCCACTCGTATAACAGAGAACAACGCTAGTGTTTTGGATCTGTTATTCACTTTAATTCCCAACAGTATTGAAAACGTAGAGGTGGTTCCTGGCATGAGCGACCATGAAGCGGTTAGCTGTATATTTAGATCTAATCCTAAACGTATGTCACAGCCTCCTCGAAAAGTTTACCTCTACTCTAAAGCTGATTTTGATGGTGTTAAGTCAGATATGAAGACCTTCCGTGACAACTTTACTGATGCTCACACTGAGAGATCTACTGAAGCTAACTGGGATGCATTTAAATCAGAACTTCACAATGCTCACATTCCTTCAAGGATGTCTAAATCCTGTCCTAAAGCTCCTTGGTTTAACTACAAAATAAAAAAACTCATCAGATCCAAAATAGACTTCATACAAAAGCTAAAAGATCTGCCAGCCCTGAAGCCTGGGAAAAGTTTCGTACAGCCAGGAAGCTTGTTAAGCGCGAGGTTAGGAGTGCACACCAGAACTATGTCAAAAAGGTTGTGGACAATCTTGATGAGGACCCCAGAGGTTTCTGGAAGTATATCAAAGGTAAAAGACTCGATAATCAAGGTGTCCCAACGTTGAAGACTAATGGCACCAACCATGTTGCTGATAAGGATAAAGTTCAAGCTCTGGCCGACCAGTTTAAATCGGTCTTCACTACGGAACATCTTGACCAAATTCCTTTCAAGGTGTCTGGATTGCCTGTTGTTGAAGACATCATTGTAATACCAGAGGGGGTAATGAAACTGCTTAAAGAACTGTACGTCAATAAAGCCTGCGGACCAGATGACATAAGTCCCAAGATATTGAAAGAAGCTGCTGAGGAGATTGCTCCTGTTCTAGCCCAAATTTTTTCAACAGTCCCTGGATTCTGGAGATCTTCTTGAAGATTGGCTCCTTGCTAATATTTCTGCTCTCTACAAGAAAGGAGACAAATCTGCTTACAGGCCAGTGTCATTAACATCCATATCAT
Organism: Ophioderma brevispina; assembly: GCA_023653785.1. Classification (NCBI taxonomy): domain Eukaryota; kingdom Metazoa; phylum Echinodermata; class Ophiuroidea; order Amphilepidida; family Ophiodermatidae; genus Ophioderma; species Ophioderma brevispina. The sequence continues at coordinate 25,514 of JAMKCH010008433.1, forward strand.
GTAAGCTCTTAGAGCATATAGTTCATTCCCACATCAGTAGACACTTGGAAAAGCATAACATCTTGACTCCCAGACAGCATGGATTCAGGAAACACCACTCATGTGTTACTCAACTTGTCTTATCAGCTGACGACTGGGCTAAGGCTGTCGACGCCGGAAAGCAGGTGGACATCGCTATATTCAACTTCTCAAAGGCGTTCGACACCGTGCCGCATGAACGTCTGAAGGCTAAACTTCACATGTATGGTATACGTGGAGAGCTGTTGACATGGATAACCAACTTCCTCACCAAGCGTAAACAGAGAGTGGTGATTAATGGCTCCAGCTCTGAGTGGGATACTGTTGACTCCGGAGTACCCCAGGGGACAGTCTTAGGACCTCTGCTATTTTTGCTTTATATAAATGACATACCTGATAACCTCCAATCTGAAATACGTCTTTTTGCAGACGACTGCATCCTGTATAGAACAGTTAATTCCAATTCTGACTGTAATAAGCTTCAGGATGACATCAACAAACTTCATGAATGGGGCATTATTTGGCAGATGGAATTCAACGTCAAAAAGTGTTATGTTATGAATATGGGTAATAAGAAGCAAATGTTCCTTCATAACTACAAGCTTAACAACCATCCGTTGGCTACAGTGGACCATCACCAGTATCTTGTAGTGTATCTTTCTCACAAATTTAAATGGGACTATCAGTATGATCATATGGTGAAGAAGGCCAACCAAATTCTTGGCATGCTGAGACGAAACCTTAGAAAGTGCTAGAGCAGCAAAGACAACAGCTTATCTGGCATTAGTTCGCCCGCACCTGGAGTATGCGTCAGCAGTCTGCGACCCCTATGAAGCTAAATATAACAACAAGCTTGAGATGGTGCAGAGGCGTGCTGCACGATTCGTTTTCAGCAATTATAACAGATGCCAGTGTGTCTTCCATGTTAAATGACCTGGGTTGGGATTAGAGCATTAGAGTCTGCAAAAAGACGTATTTCAGATTGGAGGTTATCAGGTATGTCATTTATATAAAGCAAAAATAGCAGAGGTCCTAAGACTGTCCCCTGGGGTACTCCGGAGTCAACAGTATCCCACTCAGAGCTAAAAAAAAAAAAAAAAAAAACAGTCTTAGGACCTCTGCTATTTTTGCTTTATATAAATGACATAGCTGATAACCTCCAATCTGAAATACGTCTTTTTGCAGACGACTGCATCCTGTATAGAACAGTTAATTCCAATTCTGACTGTAATAAGCTTCAGGATGACATCAACAAACTTCATGAATGGGGCATTATTTGGCAGATGGAATTCAACGTCAAAAAGTGTTATGTTATGAATATGGGTAATAAGAAGCAAATGTTCCTTCATAACTACAAGCTTAACAACCATCCGTTGGCTACAGTGGACCATCACCAGTATCTTGTAGTGTATCTTTCTCACAAATTTAAATGGGACTATCAGTATGATCATATGGTGAAGAAGGCCAACCAAATTCTTGGCATGCTGAGACGAAACCTTAGAAAGTGCTAGAGCAGCAAAGACAACAGCTTATCTGGCATTAGTTCGCCCGCACCTGGAGTATGCGTCAGCAGTCTGCGACCCCTATGAAGCTAAATATAACAACAAGCTTGAGATGGTGCAGAGGCGTGCTGCACGATTCGTTTTCAGCAATTATAACAGATGCCAGTGTGTCTTCCATGTTAAATGACCTGGGTTGGGATTCCTTGCAACAACGCCGCGAAGCATCGCGTCTCATCCTGATGAAGCAGATCCTCATGGGTGAATCAGCCATACTCAAGTCCACTGTTAAACCAGCCCCTACTAGATCAAGGCGTCATGGTCACAGTCTTCAGCTTGCGCAGCCATTCTGCCGAACTGATGCCCACAAGTACTCTTTTGTTCCCAGAACTTGTAAGGATTGGAATAGTTTACCAGATAGCATCATTTCAATCAATTCAATGAACTCATTTAAAACAAAGTTAACTTTATTAGGCAACGCGACAATTTAGCAGCAATTTAAGTGGTCATTCCGTCTTCTCCCGTGGTTTTTACATGGATTTGTTCCTGAGTCCGTCGCCACGTACCAATCCAGATCCAGATCTATACTGATGGCAAACTTAAGATACAAATTCTATGGTGTCAAACTATGCAACGTATGTATGTAGAAATAGAGCGGTATGCTATCTGTAATTGTTCTTTACATCAAACATTTTCTCATAAATAGACATGACACAATTTATTATTTTTCCAACAGCAAATATATGATATAATTCAGATATTTGATTTTCATACTATCATTTTAAAATTTGTATGCAGAACTGCAAAGACAAAAATGGAAACAAACAACAAAAACCTACCTTGAACATTTTAAGATGATCTGGCCAAACACTGGTTGAATATAGAGGGTACCTCACCCCCACCCCCAAAAAAAGGTACTAAGTCAGCTTTAATCACTTGAGATCAAAATTCAGAAGCTCCCCATCCTACGCCGTCATTTCCATTTGAAATCAAATGCTGCTTCCACAAATGTCGACATCATCCAATACACATAAAGATACGTACATAATTTAGAAATATACTATAACAGCGACGGTCATCAGATTGGTTGATTTTTGTTTTCTTCACATCTTCAACCCTATTCAATTGCACTCAAATGGCTGAAATACATGTACTAAATCTAGGGCGTAAAGCATTGATAACTCCATGTAATTTCTGCACGAAATAATCAATATAGACATGTTTAGGAATGAATTGGGTAAATATATTCTGTATAGGCTTGGTTGATTTCTTTCATTCAAATCCTACTCCAAGGATACACCAAAACACTCCCCATATATTTGCTTTGTATTTAGCAAAGCACTGATCAATCAACCCATTAGCAAGTTAGCTTTAACACTAGTTACTCGAAGGTTAATGGGCCAGAGCAATCCATACAACCCATTTGGGGTTTGGTAACACTCTCAATAGACAGTAACAAGGACAAAGGTTTTTAAATTTGTTGTAAATTCAATTGGCGACAAATTATTTCGTTATCAATCCAATTTTAGCTGTTTTAACCAAAACAAAAAATGGTTTTAAATGTTATTCTTAAACTTTAAGTGTATGCTAATAATCCATTCGCTTCGGCCGCTCGAGCTAGCTTTAACCAAGTTCAAGCGCCTCAGCTGGAATGTTCACGAACGCCATCTTGCTCATTGATTATCTATATCATAAACTGTATATAGGGAATATAGAAGGATTTGTAATGGAGAATAGAAGTACAATTGAAGACAATGTTACTGGGGTTATTGCATTCCGACCCCGTAAGCTAAATGGAAAAATCGCGCATGCGGAAGGTTTCAACTTCCACGGGGAAGAATCGAATATCAAAGCCAATATCCTTTCATTCAATTTCAATTTATTCGGCATAACATATCGAAAGTGACAAGGAAATGTAAAATACAGTATATATATAATAATACATAACGTATCAATTGTAGACTGTATTAAGGATAACTGGGAGTATATGATTATGATAGAGATGCTAGGACCAGTATGGACAACCCGAAAGGGCTTATAGTTATGACTGGACCGGTAATACATTAAAGTAAAATATACTTAATATTACCAAATGATACAAGGTAAGGGGGAATAGAAAATTTAAATAGGTAAAAAACAGAAAAAAAAAACACCGACAAACAAACAAAAACAAACACTATCTAAGCTAAACAAACATTACGGAAAACGGATACGCGAATTTGGAAGAAGGAGAGACTTATCAAAATGTCTTGCTGAGGAATGTAATAATATTTCAAAATGAGGAAGCGGAGATAGAAGAGGTGAGTGAGGAAAAGGTAAGGAGAGAGATAGAAAAAAGGTTGAAGAAAAGGTAGAAGAAATGAGGACTTGGGGGGAAATTTAAAAAGAATTGTAATGGTTGATGAGATGTTTTTTCAGTTGAGCTGTAAAAGTATTTTGTGTGTAATTGTTGTGATGATTCTGGAAGACATTCCAAAGTTTGGACGCCGATGATACTGAATAAAGTGTTTTCAGGGAGGATTTTGGGAGGGGAAGATGAGTTGAGGCTTGTCTGGTAGTATAGCTGTGGATTTGTCTGTTTGTGGTAAAGGAATTACTGAAGTTGGAGGTAAATGATGTGTGATAGTCAAACATGAGAGCCTGTTGGAAGTTGGTTGAGGTGCTCGTAATTTAAGGGTTTCAGTGAGTGATATAATGGCAAAGTGTGAGTTTGGGGGGGGGGGAGGTGAGTTGTGATAGTGCGATGGCAATTTCTGTGTGATATTTAGTGTGGTGAGTCGTGATGATGTTGGAGCCCAGGATGATGTTACGTAGCTAAGGTATGGGAGAATAGTGTGTTGTAAGTGATTTTAAGGTGTATAGTCTGGAAGGTGGTGTTTCACTCTGTAGATGTTACCAATTGCGTGGGACGCTTTGGTGGTGACAGAGTTGAGGTGTTCATTCCATGTTAGGTTGTCGTCGATTGTGATGCCAGAAATTGGTTGAGTGTACCGGGAGATGGTTTTTTTTTTTGTTTTTTTTTATTGGTTATCTATTGTTAATGTTGGTGTATTAGGTTGTGTGTAGAGAAAAGCATGTAGTGGTTTTTAAACACATTGAGAGAAAGTTGTTAGCCCGAAACCGGTCAGTGATTTTTGCGAGTTCATGATTCATTGTTAAAAAGTGCAGTCATGTAGGGTTGAAAGAAAAATGGTTGTGTCATCTGCAAATTAAGATTAGTTTAGTGTGTTAGAGATGTTAGTGACGTCGTTCATGTAAATGATGGAAAATAGGAGTCCAAGGATTGAGCCTTGGGGACGCCAACTGTGATAGGCATTGATGGCTGATGCGGTGGAGTGTACGTAGACGGAAAAGGAAATGAGACACCCCAACCAACACCCAGAAAAGAAAAAAAGAGAGAAAAGGCGGAAAGAGAAAGAAGGAGAGAAGAAGAGGCAAAGACGGATTGTGAGCGCGTTAGTTAGGTAACTCCGGAACCACTCCAAGGCTACTCAACGGACACCGTAAATGATAAGCTTGTGAAGAAGAATGTTTGGGTCAATGGTGTCGAAAGGCCTGGAGAGAGATCCAGGAAACCCCCCATGGTGTGGAGTTTATTGATGCATAGGGAATTAAGTTTGATGATGTTCAGTTTAGTGTTGGTGAAAATGCAATTAATGATGCGCGAAAGTCTTCGGCGTGAATCTGAGGTTAAATGGCAGTTCGTATTTAGCAGGGCATGGCATACTGAAAAAGGATAAGTCAAAGAAAAAAAATCGGAGGGGGTTATAAGGGAGCGACGAGAGAGGGAGAGCGAAATGAGAGAGAGAAGTAAGGAGAGAGGTGAAAGAGAGGGGGACTTGAGAGCTTGGAAGGATGAGGTAGGTTGAAAAATGACGAGAGTTAGAGAGCGAATGAGGAGGCAGGTAGATAAGAGTTGAAGAATACCTGTAGACAAGATGTGGTGACAAGTCAGACAAGACAGAAGCAACAAAGACCAAGCACAGAGGTTATAAAACAAAAAAGGGTTAAGAAATACAAAGTACTAACTTATTTTAACAGAAACTTAAGTCCAGCAGTTGTACAAAATAAAACCAATTAGGTTCCTAAAAAAAATTTGCCTTTACAAATTTGAAACAAGGTGGATACACAAATGGGTCAAACAGGGAGAAAAATATTAATAAAAATGCAATGGGAAATTCAATTAGGGAATGGGAGGGAAAAAACAAAAAAAAAATGGGGATTGGGTGACCAAAAAGGGCATTATGAACCGCAGTAAGGTTGTTAAAACAGAACGGCATGATGGGTTACAAACAAATGGAACATAAAGTAATACGTAAAAAAAGCTGATGCAGACTTTGAGTAAAGCCAAGACTAACGTTACATATCCTTGAATAGGTTTGAAGTCATATATGTGTATATCAAAACATATATTTATGCCACTGCTGAGTTGGATGTATTGAATTGGATATGGTGGACGGGATTTACGTAAATAAAGAGGTGAGGAAAGCATGCCAAGTAGATATTAATGTCTCACCGATTCACATGCGAGCCCATAATACATCACACCAAAACATCTAATAAACACTGAATTAAGAATGAAATGTAACTTGACGTGCTATCAACTGATCAGGCGATATAGGATACAATTATCATCAACTGAACAAATATTTCGTGAAGGAGGTCTGATTGCAGAAGCAATGGATTGTGAGAATTTACTGCGACTGAATATAATTGTATAATATTTATAATAAAAAGGTAGTGTATAATACTACATCAATAAATTAGCAAACAACACAAAGCATCTTTAAATTGGTAGAAATTCTAACTAAATAGAGACCCGTAACCATATTAACAATAGTGAGTGAGTGAGTTGCGGTATAAGAAAAGTCAGGGCACAAAGATTCAGCGCATGCAGAAAGCAAATGAAAGAGAGAACAATGGAAACTGCCGCACCTATACTCACACAATCTTACGTAATTATGTTTATTAAATTTGAACGACTGTAATTAACAGAACCAAACACTAAAGATTTAATTTTAGTCAAACTTACACAAAAAAGTAATGATGTTGAAAATGAAAAAAAAAAGAAGCTCACATAAGTCCCGATGACGTTTATACAGATAACAAAATGAGATGGGGGATAATGTGTGAGGAAGGGACGGGAGTCCACATTACCAGTGCTCCTGTGCCCTGAAATGTGCCCTTTATTTGTATACATAATCCTGAAAAAAATAATAAACAGGAAGTGGACTTGCATTGAAACCAATCTCAATATCAATATAGTGTGTAACATGTATATACACAACATGGGTAGTCGATAAAGCAAGTTGGATTGTAGTAAAGGCCCTTAACTCGGAGCACCCGTTGATAATGTCACTTGGGAAGAAGCTCAACCAACCGCGAAGGGTAGGTGGACCGAAACGGAAAGACGCATCTCAGTCAAGCTCAAAGAGGTGTGGAAGCATGCCAAGGAGGTATTACTGTCCTCTCCGCCACATGCGAGCCATAATAAAAAACAAAAAAAAGACATATTAACCACCACTAAATTAAGAATGAAATGGTAACTTCTATCAGTGCTCATCAAAACTAATCAAGGCGATATAAGGATACAATTATCAATCAAACTGAACAAAATTTTTGCGTGAAGGGTCTGTATAAAATACATAATACTAATGAATATAAAGTAATACACGAAGATAAGTTTATAATAAGTTAAAACCAAAGCAGTTCATAAGTAATATATAAGTTTTTTCAAGTTTAGCAACATAGCACTTGTCAATGGTGAACGGATAGAAATTATAATAAAGAGACCCGGACATTATTAAAGCAGAGGGAGTGAGGGGAGTTGCGGTATAGGAAAAGCGCAGGAGCACTAAGATGCAGGCTCATGCAGGAAACGCAAATGAAAAGAGAACAAGGGAAAACTGCCGCAGCTATACTCACACCAAATCTTACGTATATATGTTATTGATGGAAGAATAATATTAACACAAACCAAGTATAAGGAGACTTTTAGTCAATCTACACACACAAAAAAGTATGTGTTGAATGAAAATGAAAAAAAGTCAAAAATGAACCCGATACAGTTTTAATCGTGAACAAAAGGAAGGGATGAGGTGATGAGGGGAGGGATGTTCCACATTACCAGTGCATCCTGTGCATCTGAAATGTACCTTTATTTGTATAGATAATCATGAAAAAATAATAAAAAAGGGAGAGGGGGTGCATTGAAACCAAACCAAACTATAATAATATTTAATCCCATAATATTGTGTCAAATTAATAAATTAATAAATTACCCAAAACCTTGGTTTAAAGTTAAGCCTTGTGACAACACGATCTGTACAAGTAGTCTTAATACTTCATCCACATTGTGTTCTGGGATATGATGAAATCCATTACATGATCTAATCTCAATATCCCCTAATTGCGGGCCCCACTGTGAAAGAATAATCAAACTAATATTCCCCTAATTACATTGATTAAAGTATTATCCCAAATAACACTAGTCAAGTAGACATGGTGGGAGATTCACGATGGTGTACATGCAGTCTTGATATCTCATCTACGTATTATGGAGAGCTTACGGTTAAAATGCACTCAAATCCTTTTCATGGCCAATATTCTGGCCACTAAAAGCGCTCAGGACAAAAAAAAAAAAAACAAAGGTTTCCTGCTGTAATGTTTTATTACGATATTATCAAATTGACAATGTTTACCTTATTGCGTAACTAATATAAAATTTATAATTTTGCTTTCCTGTGGACAAAGTAAGTTTTAACAACATAAAAAAATGTTGTATATAAGAAAAAAATCAGCCAAATGCTTGCCTTAAACAGACATCATGAACATTAGCTATAATTTGTAGGTATTTGAATGAACCGTGCATGCATGTACGTGGGAGATCGGAAGACTATTAGAAATCGTGAGCTGAGAATTACAAGACTAATTGACATGTGATCATTTTTAGATTATGAACCGTGTTAATTCAATCATCTTATGAACATCATTTAGTGACGGACCTAAGGGAATCTTGGGGAAATGGGAGTTTTTCTATTTTGATACAAAAAGAATTGTTAATCGGATTATCAGTTAGGAAAACAAAGGGGCGGTAACCCTCCTTTAAAATAAAAATAATTTAAGATATAAATTGTAATATTATGAAAACTTTGGATGATACTGCTATTACAACTAGTTTTCAGAAGGGTTGGTTATATTTACTGACCCCACTTATCTGACCCCACTTGATACGAGTTATTTTAGAAATATTTTGGAACTATTTTGTATGACATCTTAAATTAATAAATTTGCACTATTATAGTGCAGGCCTAAACTTGATGGACTATGTATTTGTAAAATTCTTCCCGTCATAATTAACAGCCTCATACACTAACATTCATGAAACATGAGTAATGAGCCTTGTGTAAAAATGCAAATCTTATCTTGAACTTAGGTTTTTGATATAAATTTGAAATCGCTAGCACGGGAATAACACACACACACACGCGCGCGCGCGCGCGCACACACACAAACACACACACATAATGTATTTCCAAAACGACTGCTATGAAAGATTAATAACAGATGGATTGATTAACGCGGGCAAGTACGAGGTTGAGCAGTTGTTTTAAATTCATTTGTTGACAGCATTCAAGGTTATATTTCTTACAGATTTTTTTTTTTAATATCGATAGATTTATTTAGATGTTATAATTCCATGCAAGTGGGGGTCAAGTAAGTGGGGTCAGATAAGTGGGGTCAGTAAATGTACCAACCCTTTTCAGAATCAATTGATGAGCAATAACATAACACAGATTCACAGATGTTGAGTGAACTTATGAATGTGAAAAAGGTTACCTCATTTGCATATGAATTACTGAACCATACAGTGCATAAACTCCATAAAAAGCCCAGTTGAAGTGGATGGATGAGTTTGAGCTTACACCAAGTGTTAAAGGTCCCAGGAAATGAGATGATAAACCTTGTCCAAATCTTTGTGGGACATTCCATTGCAATAAACGGGGCCAGAAAAAAGAATACACTACCAGTGACATCATTTGTGAAACTATTGATTATCAGTCAGTATCATGAATAGATTCACACCAGTCACCTGGAATTTTCTATTACTCTCTGAAAAATCAATGGCACCACAAATGATGTCATCACCAACCCAAATATTGAATGCTTTCTAGTCCCTCCTTGTAGACTTGACACAAACCACATCAATTCTATTTGCATTTCCTGGGACCTTTAACGACACCAATTGGAATTCTGTTTATATAATGCCATATAAATGTATCAAGGATACCAAGATACAATATTTGCAGTACGGGTTTATTAACCGAATGTTGCCTACAAATGAGTTCTTATAAGATTGGTATAATCAATGATTCCAAATGCTCATTTTGTACTGAAGAGAAGGAAACTGAACATTTAATGTGGTCCTGCAGGCCTAAGTATGTTTCTGGCCTATGGAAAAAAAGTATTTGATTGGTTTAGAAATCTAAATATAAATACAACATATCAAGAGGTATGTCTTAGTATTTATCAGCATGAATATTCCACATTTGTAAATATGGTCCTGTTATTGGTTAGCGTTTTATCTATAAATGCAGAAATATTACCGGTTTTTGCCAATTTCAAAGTACCAAGTATTGCTAAAAATAACATAGATATGGTTATCATGTGGAGAAATGGGAACCTTTGTTACGATTGCAATATGTCCAGTAATTGGGGTTTGTAATTACTGTTATTGACTGTATCGTTGTGTTTTTATTTTGTATTTTAAGAGTAAATTGTTTGTAAATGGTTATTGTCATGTTTGTTGTATTTTTGTATCTATGTGCTGAAAAAAACCAACCAGGCGAACTCGTATTTACGCGATGCGTAAAATATGTCCCCGCCGAATGTCGCGATCACTAACATGCGATAAATGTAACTACAACACCCCACCCCCTCCCCAACACCCCCAACACCCTCCCAACACCCCACTCCCTCCCCTATGGCATAGTAGTCTCATGTAGCGAAGGAATTTTGCCTATCTGATGTATCGTTTCAGAGATACAGCAATTACGTATATTTAATTAGCTCATTTGCATACCTAAGCCGCATATATCACATACTTTCAAATTGCAAAAAAGATGTGCCCCATGATAGGCGCAGGAATTTTGAGTATCCGATGTACCATTTCAAAAATATACCAATTACGCTGATTTTGCATATTAATTAGCTCATTTGCATACTCAATTTGCCCGAAATACGCCCAAAATCTAATCAGGTCGAGAACTCTTCAGTCCGCTTACTTCCTTCAAGTTACATCATTATAGGTCTTACGGAACTCCAGAAAACTTTTACACAGGCCTTGCAGGAAAATTCTCGTAAATTACGCAAATTAGATACTTACTTAGCATATTTTATGGCCACAATCTAATCAGGTCGAGAACTCATCAACTCGCTTCTTTCCACCAAGTTACATCATTGTTGCCCTTACGGAACTCCAGATAAATAGTATACAACGTGGGTTAACATTTTTATCACGGACGGACGGACGGACGCTGCTCATTACATAGTCCCCGTTCCGAACTCGTTCGGCGGGGACAATAAAGACCCTTACAGGCAGGAAAAAAAGAATTGCGGACAGTTATTGCCGGTTCGGATTGGGATTCAGGTGAAAGGGACTTTATGATGGAGATGAGATTTAGTTATCAGGTACCTAATAATGAAGATGCGCAATGGAATCCCCATATGACCATGTGAGTTCCTTACTACTAAAAGCTACTAATATTAATTCACATATAAAAAGAACTCACTCCCTTATTCAATTTACCACCTTAAATTTTCACTCTTCAAACTTTCTTCCAGTTTGTCGTCGGCGGCACAGTCCTCACGGGCCGATACTTGGTCCTCTTACTCTTTCTTATTAGTAAATGACCATTCCCAAAAGATTAAATTTTGATAGTCAACTAAATTGGGAACATCAATTATTAAAACACAATCAAGTTTCACAGGTGTCGGCATCTTTAAAAAGTTCAAGCACACCTTCCCTCAAAAAACTCCTGGTTCCATTTACAACACATTATTCGTCCTTATATTTCATGATTCGGACGTAGCCTGGGAATATAGTACATGTGGTGAACTGTGTTTTGTTGAACATTTCTATTACAATCTTGCAACAGGTTTGAATCAAAATGTATGGGATTCAAAAATCATGGGTGTCATTTTTTTAAAATGTGTTCTTGGATGTATTCTGGAGGCAAGTTGTATCCAGGGGTAAAAATATAAAAGGCCAAAATGTGTTTTAAAGTATACCAACATGTTCAGTACCTTTCAAAGGTATAGTTTGCCCTACCTTAGGGTTATAGTAGAGGTGGGCTATAGAGGGTCATATTTGGGTCATAGTTTCAGATCACTTCGAACAGAGGCTAGATTGATGACTTTAATGATACTTATCCCAATTTCGGAGAAAAAAAAAAAAAAACTACGAAAACCAGGGTGCCCTAGGGAAAAATCAAAAATGGCCGCCATATTGACCAAAATCATATATTTTTGACCATAACTTGATAACCTTTTGTTTAATTACCTTCATTTTTGTGGCAATACCCATGCAAGGCATGCAAGGAATCATTCTGTGCAACTTCCATCTCACCACGACTTTTCGTTTTCACGATATTGCAGTTTTAGCTTAAAATTGGACTGCGAGGGCGCTTTCCCAAAAAGTACACATCATATCAAAAGTTTTAAATTTAACAGGTGGGCTATCATCAGAATTGTTGATTCACCATTTCCTGAAGATTAGTGCTGAGTAACACTTACCATTTTCCCATGGCAGCAATTTAAAATTTGATGAAAACACTCATTTGATTATACAGACATGTCAACAAACTTTCTTATGTGTAGGTTTCAATGGAGGGCATTTTTTATGACATTAAAAAGCCTACAGTTTTAAAACCGCAAAGACCATGTAAGCCAAATTTTCAGCAAGTGTTCGTAATAAAACTCAACTTTTTGAATGTTAAAATCCCATTTTCAGTAGGATGCGCATTTTATGGGAAAGCGCCCTCAGAGCTCAATTTTAAGCAAAAACTGCATTTTCATGAAAAAACGAAAGCCTATGGGGAGATGAAAGTTGCATAGCATGACTCCTAATACCCGAAAACATGGGTATTGCCACCACAATTAAGCAAATTGAACAAAAAATAGAGTTCTGGTCAAAAATCAAATTTTTGACAATTTGGCGGCCATTTTGGATTTTTTCGATGGGGCACCCTGGTTTTCGCACTTTTTCATTTTTTTTCTTCGAAAGTGGGATCAGGGTGATTAAAGTCATCGAAGTGATTTGAAACATTGACCTTCTATAGCCCACCTCTAGTTATAGTACAAGAGTTACAAGGCAAAACGGATTCAAGGTCACACTGGGAGTAACATTTCAGATTCATCGGTTTGTTTTAAAAATGGTGCCAAATTGTTCGTCTTACTGTAGAGAAGCCGAAAATATAAGGTCGCTTTGTCAATGACGTTTTGATGATAAGAGGGCAAATATACCACTAGTCATATCTGTAAAAGTCTTCTTTGAAAGGTGAAACACAGAATCTATATACATTTTCTTATTTAGTATGACCCAATGAACGATTTAACAGTTTCAACAAAATCGGACCATTCTATAAATAATGACCTTGAACTTTCTTGAGCCTATTGTACTAAAACAATAGGTCGTAAATATGGCAAACTATACCTTTTTAGAAACCTTATGAGCAACCGAACAGATTGGTATAAATTTCAAAACAATTTCAACACTTATTGTTTACCCCTGTACACATTTCCCCCTTATAAAACACCCAAGAACACGTTTTAAAAAATGACACCCATGATTTTCTTATTCTCCATGAAATTTTGTATAGGAAAAACATTGGTGTCAAATTTGTATATGAAGAAAACTTCATCAAAACATTAATTACATTTCCCTATGTACTAATATCCTGAACATCAAACTTGATGTCCGTGGACCAAACAAAGGCCGTCCGCATTTGTACAAACTCACCTTCTCTCGCTCCAAACCACTCTTCTATGAATTGAAAACCTTGAGCATCTTCGACATCAACTTCAAACAGCTCTTTTCATGTATCGCTAGTCCAACAAGGACCTTCCAAATTCGAAGGTTTCTTTACCAAAAGTAGTGAAATTCATAGTTACAATACAAGAAATGCTCATTATTACCAGACTCCTAAATGCTCTCCTCATTAATCAAATTTGTTGGTCCAACCTCCTGGAATAAACATGATAAGGCACTCACATCAAGTAAAACACCTAGTTCCTTCAAATTCAAATATAAAAAGTACTTAATTTGTGATTATAATGGTTGATATCCCATGAACATACCTATCATTATTTCTGATTATGCTTGTATACCTTATATGGCCCTCGTCTCGCTTATCCTTAGTCTATCCTTGTTCGTTATCTGTTGTCCTGTCCTGTTTATAAGTGTCTCCCCCACAGCAGCCGACAGCATCCCACTGAGCTATTGTTATGAGTGTCATTGTTCAAATAAGAGTCTCTTTAACAGACTTTAGTAGGCGTCTGTGGAAATTTAATTATAAGGTTTTAAAACAAAAATATGTGACCGGTTAGAAGTTTTTCTTTTGAACGGTTTCGGGTGGTATAAAAGGAACCATTTTAGACAAAAAAATTCCTACACGGTCATCGATTTTTCTTGGGAAATTCGAAGTAAATGTCCATGTTTTGAAATGGCAGCAGTGCGTGACCTGATGTTGGTGTAATCCATGCACAGCGGGACTTTGCTGGCTGCTGTGTGTCTCCCCCAGGTTTTTTTCTTTAACTGTACCCATTTCCCCCTTCCTACGTTGTTATTGTACAGAATTTTATGTTTATCCACATTTCTCGATTTTTTTCTCAAAATTATTATCGATAAGGATGGACTAAAGATTAAAGCCCTTCGGTGTTTATTATGATCGCCCCACATTTAGATAAATACACACTGTAGCTACCTATGGATATACTACTGCGATTATAATACTATATATTATTATCTCACCCAATATAATTATAACCTTATAAGCCTTATTGTATCATATTTATCTGTATCGTGATCTTTGTTCTGAATGAAATAAATGAACTTGAAAAAACATTCAGCGGGGAGTTTACCAAATAATTCGGCCAATTTTTGACACAATTAGAATCAAATTGAATCCAAATTTTATCATTTTCATACCAAAATTAGTTACAAAGTTGACAATTATCTTGACGGGCTCCCCGCTGACATATTTTCCGTATATAGGTTACACACCACTAACTCACTTATACACAGTAGTCTATGGGAAAAATGGCAACTTTGAGCATGTTTCTTTCACATTTAAAACTCTCACAGAGGAAATACAACATCACCCCAAAGTACAAGCTAAAACACCAAATAACCAAATTTTGAACATATGATGACCAGAACATTTTTAATTACGAATCACCAAACTCGCCCGATGTCAGACCGGCAACCCAAGATTCTCTATAGTCGCCAAAGCTAGTAATTTGCAAATCGATGTGAAATTGATGACCGCGGAGTAAATTGCCTCAAATTCACTGTCAAAATGCCACTTAGTTTGAGAAAACATACCAGTCTACCATGTCAATCATGAAATTTCATCACTTTCTTAATATAACTAGT
Organism: Ophioderma brevispina; assembly: GCA_023653785.1. Taxonomy (NCBI): domain Eukaryota; kingdom Metazoa; phylum Echinodermata; class Ophiuroidea; order Amphilepidida; family Ophiodermatidae; genus Ophioderma; species Ophioderma brevispina. The sequence goes on from JAMKCH010008433.1 coordinate 40,685, forward strand.
GCATTTTCAGACATTTTAAAGCACTTTTTCCAGATGCCATGCAAGAAAGTAGTCCACCCAAGATTTTTGATCCTTACGGCAGCCAGGTTAGTGGTGTATAACCTAAAATGACTGCATAAGAAGTCCCATCTCTCCAATGAGGGCCACAAGCGTATTAAAATATTTCTTTAACACACCAGTAACACAATAGTTGATTTCATATCTAAATCCATCTCCATTTGTGAGGTGCCCTACACCTTAATCTCATTTCATTTGTGAGGGCCTGTTGGTTTCACACCTCTAAATCCTGGTCCCATTCGTTCCTGTACAAAATGGCAGAGATGAAACGTCATTTTCTCCTCAATGGAACATCTCAGACCTTAAAGCTAACATTCTGCTTGAAGGTCATCATATCTCCTACCCAATCAATCATGAAATTAGGGTAGTTATCCCCAAAATTTTCGAGCGACTGGACCGTGAAGACTAGCATGCACCGTGGACCCTGGAGGTCAGAGCACTTTTTCAGTCAGGTGTTCCCTGTAAGAATACGGTTAAAATTGGTTTGTCAGATCAAAATAACATATCAATGACAACCTTTTTTTGATATCCCTACAGATTTTATACTTAATATTGATAGCAACCATGATTTGCAACCCAGGTCTCGCAATTTCTCTCAGTTTTAGGGTATACTTAGGCGAGGGTCACCAAAAAAAAAAACACGCCTCATTTGCAGTGGGGGCTGGACTTACCTGTTTCTCAAGTTATTTACTGGTGTGAATCCTGTTATTAATATATGACAAACTAGCATATTAAAATATTGTCTTCTACACAACTTTTTCATTGGCTTGATATCTTAATCCCATCTTCATTATATGAAGTCTAAAATAATAGTCTATAACTAGTGTTAATTATTAAAAATAAACTCAAATTACAGTACAGTACATATGCCATTGTTGTTTTTATGTGCTATAATCACTCTAAAATTTGTGTTTAGTAATTTGACAACTTTTTTTTCCTTTCTAAGCCAAACACGCACACCCAAATACTGTTTCATTACTAAAGACCATCAATCACTGACCTATGTTTAGGTCTCAACATGGTGACTAAATGAGCGTAAGAATGTGGAAAATTGTGCAAATATTGCTAAACATGATCTTATAATACACAAATCAAGGCTGTTTGATCTTTTCCTCATCAAACAGTAAATGAAAACATATCTTTAACATTATGAGACTAGGCCTTTGTTGCCATTGCAAAACATATTGTGACCATGGTACAGAATCGGCTTACCACAAACTGATGCATTCAGTTATACAATGGTATGTTTATGATTGAAGGACTTATGCCATTGTTGGCTTTTTTTCGCTAAAATGACCGCAAAGGATTAACTTACAATTACATAAAAGCCTTAGATCGTATTCGTTTGTGTTTTTGTGCGCCAGGGGATCATCCGTTAGGGGAGTGGTAACCCCCCTCTTGGTTTTAATCAATTGATAGCACCCTCTTAGTGTGGTTTTCCATTTAAATCCTTTAGAGTATTCATGCATTTGATTTCTGCATTAATAATTTTTTCAGTAATTAATTTATCTAATCGGCATCCCTCTAATAATCCTGATCATTCTGGATGGCTTTTACCTTAATCCGCATGAGTGCCTCTTAATAATTCTTACTATTCTTATGTCCTTCGCCTAGAATCACGTTCTTCCAATAATTTTGAGCTAAATGCCCTCCACCTTAATCCACATCCTTCTAATAATAGGTCATTCCAATTACGACAAATGAAGACAATCCTAAAGTAAAAACTATTTGCGAAAGAATAAATAATTGGGATGCAGAAAACGGTTCAGAACATGTCAAAAGCTTACCAAAATCAAAGCAATGGAAAAAGTAGTTGGTGTAAGGTATATGGTGAAAATGTGTTAAGGGTCGAAACGTGTTGAAAAGAATACCAGCATATTTTCAAGCTTTTTCATGCTCCAAGGATTAAACAAAGTGACTGGTATGGTTCGACCAATCTGCAGGATATAGTTCATTAGCTATGCGGCAAAATAAGTTCAAGGTTACACTGGTTTTTAGATTTATCCGTTTGTTACAAAATGGTGCCAAAATTGTTCGTCTAATTGTAGGGGAGACAAAATATATTGGTTGCCCTGCATCGTTTATGATATTTTATTGCACAATTTGAAGTAAAATGTGACTGGGGCTACAGGGTCACGGGAGGTCACTATCCATACTCTGGATGTCTTATTAAACTCACAAACAAATAATCTATACAATTTCTTATAGTGTGACCAAATGAATA